>JAFFST010048811.1:45035-59972 GCA_022414735.1 Noturus placidus
ATGTAAAGTAGTGAGTGTACAGCTTGTGTAACAGTGTAAATTTTCTGTCCCCTCAAAATAACTCAACACATAGACATTAATGTCTAAACCACTGGCAACAAAAGTGAGTACACCCCTAAGTGAAAATGTCAAAATTGTTCCCAATTAGCCATTTTCCCTCCCTGGTGTCATGTGACTTGTTAGTGTTACAAGGTCTCAGGTGTGAATGTTAAATTTGGTGTCATAGCTCTCACACTCCCTCATACTGGTCACTGGAAGTTCAACATGGCACCTCATGGTAAAGAACTCTCTGAGGATCTGAAAAAAAGAATTGTTGCTCTACATAAAGATGGCCTAGGCTATAAGAAGATTGCCAAGACCCTGACACTGTGGCCAAGACCATACAGCGGTTTAACAGGACAGGTTCCACTCAGAACAGGCCTCGCCATGGTCAACCAAAGAAGTGGAGTGCACGTGCTCAGCGTTATATCCAGAGGTTGTCTGGAATCATGAATGCCAACATGTATTGTGACATACTGAAGCAGAGCATGATCCCCTCTCTTTTGTAGACTGGGCCGCAGGGCAGTATTCCAGCATGACCATGTCTTTTGCCTCGTTAAAGAAACTGAGGGTGAAGGTGATGGACTGGCCAAGCATGTCTCCAGACCTAAACCCTATTGAACATCTGTGGGGCATCCTCAAATGGAAGGTGGAGGAGCACAAGGTCTCTAACATCCACCAGCTCTGTGATGTCGTCATGGAGGAGTGGAAGAGGACTCCAGTGGCAACCTGTGAAGCTCTGGTGAACTCCATGCCCTAGAGGGTCACAGCAGTGCTGGAAAATAATGGTGGCCACACAAAATATTGACACTCTGGGCTCAATTTGGACATTTTCACTTAGGGGTGTACTCACTTTTGTTGCCAGCGGTTTAGACATAAATGTGTGTGTATTTTGAGTTATTTTGGACAGAAAATTGACACTGTTACACAAGCTGTACACTCACTACTTTACATTGTAGCAAAGTGTCATTTCTTCAGTGTTGTCACATGAAAAGATATCAGCAAATATTTACACAAATGTGAGGGGTGTACTCACTTTCGTGAGATACTGTAGGTGTGTGTAAAAAAAAAAAAATATATATATATATATATATATATATATATATATATGTATGTGTGTGTGTATGTATGTATGATTTATAAATCCACTGTATATGCACTCTATTTATGCTGACAGCGGAAACGCTGTACAATTTGAGATAATGCTTTTATTCCTGCTCGGTATTTATTATAATGAGTCTCACTAAGACACGAGTGTGCTGTAGAAGACCAGGAGCATCGACTAGCATCAAAGCAGTGTTCTAATCCAGAAAGAGGGATTCCACGGTCCCTGCACATCGTTTGGCCCCATCGTTGGTAGGTGTTTTGATATTCTTGTCCAAATCAACGTTTGCGGTTCAGTTCGGTTCACAGTTGGCTGGACTTGCAAAACTAAAGCCTGTATGTCAACTGTCTTTCCAACTGTAACAAAGTTTTGTATATTATGTGAATAATTTTTTCACACTGGACTCTGCTTAACCTCCAAAGGAAATGTGGTACAAAGTGCGAATGGCAAATGTTTCTCATGGTAGATTTGAACAAAAGGCCAAATCCAACTGTTTGGCATCTCAAAATGTTCCTCGTGTTTCCAAACAGAAATCGTTCAGCCTGTTGGATCAGTGTGTTATGTTTGACAGCGAGGCGGGGGCATGGAACACGGACAACCCACATGTGTTTCGGTACAACATGAAGAAATCATTTCGGTACAACAAAGAAGGACCATCGAGGCCATTCTAGACGTATAATCTTAAATGTGTTCTGCTCGGATCTTTCAAGTACACAGCGGTTTTATTTTTCATTTCACTCCAGAAATGGAGAAGACACACAGACAAAAACAAGTCGATTGAGCAGATACATCAGTTGTTTTACAATAGTTCTACGGCAGTAATAGGGGCTGAAGCCCACTACGATGCCACGTCCTCCCCACGACAATGTGGAAATGTACTGCCACTGAGCTTTGTTCGCAGGAAAGAGCAGGGGAGGGATGAGAAAATATTTCCCTGCCCGCAGGACCGCTCTGTGGCTTTTGCTGAAGCTTAAATGTCTTCCACTCCCCATATTTTAGAGCTTCGCTTGGCATTAATGGAAACCAAGCAGTGTTGTATCTCTGCCTCATCTGCTCAGCCTACAGAGCGGGGAGAGAGAGAGGTTTTCGGGCTACATTTTTCTCCTATGACTCTGCTCTCATCTCTTGGCGGGGACAGTGTGTTTCCTGACTGAAAAAACGCTCGTAAATCAGGTTAACCGGCGAAAAAAAAAATAAAGACCACCGGTGCAGAAGTTTCTACGCTGGCACTGGGATTTATCCGTGTTTGTTTGCATTGGGTCGCTGCGTCTCACCTACTCTTGTACCAGTAATGAAAGCGGGCCGTTTTGTAATCTCCTGAAAAACTGAGCAAAACACAGATGGATTAAGGACTTGCAACATGCGCGTTTCATAAACGCTGGAGCCAGGCCGAGTTAAATTAGGGTTTACACATGGCCAGAGCAACTGGTTCGAAAAAAAGGGGAGGCTTGGATTATCTGTATGATTTAATCTGTGACACAGTATGTACTGTTTCACCCTTCTCTTTTCCACTAAGCTTCGTTTTTTGTTTTTTTTTCTTCCCCCCACCCCTCTCATCGCTTACAGATTGTTAATCTGTTTGTGGCCTGGTTAGGCGTTTATCCTGGGCCGGATTAGAGTGCTGTCTAATTGCAGGCGCAGCCCGGGACCAAGTCAGAGATCTGTGTGTGCAGGTGTTGATGCCACAACTGCGGAAACTAAACAAGTGATAGGGATGCATGATCATAATGTCAGGCTTAACCTTCAAATTGTGTTTGTGGTAAAATACATATGCTTAATATGTTGTTTTGTCAGCTCAATACTTGATTGTGTTAAAGCTGCACATTTTATATATATGTATATGATTTTGACGTTCAGAAGTTACTATAAATGACACTTTTGAGTTATTTTCTTTTTATATTTGAATTGGTTATGGTTTCTGAAGCATGTAAGTGATTAAATATGTTGTTTCAGTGTTGAATGGCACATCTCATCAGTAGCAGGGTTTCCAAATCTGCCAAAACCAGCCTGATGTTACTTCCAGTCCCCAAAATTGCTAACCAGTACCGACATTCGAACAACGTGTATATTTAGCCATCGAATAGCATTACTTAAAACCTCTGAGCATGCAGATTAGCCGAAAAAAAAACTGCAGCCAGTGTCCGGGTTTTACTCAGCAAATCATACTTCATGTGTTAAAGCTTAACACAAATGAATAGCAGCTCTTAACTGAAAGAGAGGAGCGTAAAAACTGAAGTTAAACATGAGTTTCAGATTTTCGTTTTTAGCTGTCCGTTTGAAGATGAAAGAGAAAATAAAAAGTCCCTCACACACAGCTCTAAGAAATGTGGCACGAGACTGTAAACTCTCAGTAATAAACTCACACTGATATTGCCATTACGAGAACTTTTTTACATGACCAATATACTGAAACTCATTTCTGAATCTGTAGAGGAAGCTAGTCCACATGTGTTGATACGGTTCTCTGTATTGTAGCTGTACATTTTGTCCAACACACTCGAGGTTCAAGCTCATGCCTGGGTGTTTATTTATTACGTGCTTCCTGATTATCTGTATCCATTGGCTTTAATATGAACTTATTTTGCTTTAACAAAACTATCCACTGGTTTAATAAAAATTTCCTGACTAAAAATGATATTTAAATCCCTTCCAGATCATATACATAGTATCAAAACAGGTTTAAAATGAGCATGATGTTTTGTTTTTTAATTATTATTATTTTGGTTTACAACATATAAAGTGCCCTCCACTAATATTGGCACCCTTGGTAAATATGAGCGAAGAAGGTTGTGAAAAATTGTCTTTATTGTTTAACGTTTTGATCTTTTGGTAAAAAAAAAAAAATCCACAAAAATACTCCCAAGTTGATTCATAACATTTCCAGTTGACTGGAACTTCTTAATTATTTTCCTGATGGTGGAAATCTGCATTTTCGATGCTTGTGCTGTTTTCGTATAGCCAATTCCCATTTTGTGAAGCTCAACAACCTTTTCCTGCACATCACAGCTACATTCCACGCATTATAATTGACTAAGGGAATTTGCCCAATGTGTTACCTCATATTTATACCCCTGTGAAACAGGAAGTCATGGTTGAACAGTTTCCTGTTCCTAGTCACCCAGGTGGACTAAAATTGTAAAATATCAATGGGAATATACTAATATATATTATACAAATATATTATACGAATGTATTTTTCTCAAATGAATTCATAGGGATACCAATAATTGTTGCACACCTATATTTAATAAAAAAAAAAAAGATTCTCGATAAACCTGTGTTTTGTTTGCAATTGTTCGATATCCATGCGTGCAGAGTATTTTTGTGAATATTTTAAACAAAAGGTTAAACAATAAAGACAATTTTTCACAGCATTCTTTGCTCATATATAGTAAGGTTGGCAATATTAGTGGAGCGAAGTGCAAATAACAAGATTCCTGCTTGTGAAAATGCTTTTAAACCTCTTTTCAGTATAAGCAACGATTAACGCTGACAGAGCGGCTATATACACAGTAGATGGGAATTATGTTCTATAATTGTAAGTAGGGAAGGAAAACCTCCTGGACCTGCACTGTATCTTCTCTTCTGCAAATCCAGACATGTTTGTGCATCACTCTGTTTTTCTTTCTTTAATTTCTTTTTCCCCTCCCAGTCTGTTCTCTAGGCGCTAATCAGCAAGTGTAAGAGACGCGGGCACTGACTCATCACCGCACCACATTGGCACTGCCCCTGAACGCTCCTCTGGCACCACCCTCTCCCCACGAGCTCACAGCCAAAACTCTGCCATTTCGGAGTGACTGTGCATTGAAGAGCATGACGCACGCCAGACTAGCAGCTTCAACAGCACATTCCCAAACCCAAATGACAAAACATTTGCCATTCAGCGTTCCGAAATATGCAACATATTAGACAACAGTTTCAGTCCAACGTTTCGGGGTTTTGTGCAACTTATTAGAAAAGAGTTGCCTTTCAGCGCTCAATTGGAAACAGCTTTATCTGGATCGAGTAGCCAAGATAAAATCTGAAAATCCCATTTTTATAAACATTATCAAAACAGTACGTTGGGTACATTTTCCTCTTACTAATTGAATATGCACTGTATGTTCCATATGAAATTATAATGCATACAGAAATACTCTCACTTTGAGGAACATTCCTCTCCTCCCCGTTTTTTTTTTTTTTTTGTGTCTAGTTTATCAATCCCCTGATATCTCGTGCCTGGGCTTTCAAACATCCCATTAGTTTACCGCTTTTCACTTTCCCGTGACTCGAATCCTTTTAACGTTTGCTGAAAATATATTCGGAGATTTTATTATTTTTTTTCCTCCTTCAAAATGCACCTCTTGGGTGCGACTTAAAGGGGAATATTTAATTATAGCTGTCTGAACTAGAGGATGATATTCTTGTAAGTGTTAAAGGACTGTGCTAATGAGGGTCCCCACTGAACAAGCTTTTCTCGATTTGTTTTATTTGCGCTCCGTCTTGTAGCGAAGGCCGGCTAATCTAGCCTGCGTTCGGGAGAAGACTGTTTACGGAAGCGGTCGAAAGGGGAATGCCGGGGAGAGAAAAAAACAAAACAACGGTGTGCAAAAATCTCTGCCTTACATAATGTCCATGACGCTTGTAAGTAATTGAATGCGACGTGCAGTGCAGTGGATATTTGGGTCTGTGTTTTTATACCAAGTTTCATATTGCAAATGAAACTTGGTATACAAGCCTGATCTGCAGGTCTGGCAGTGACATTCGGCTGTGTTTTCTCATCTCGTACTCTCAAAGTGCCAGCAACACATCGAGCCTCCTGCAATCCCAGAGTAGCGTAGCTGACATATTAATTAACCCTGGGTTTGGGTGTCAGTAGGGAATAAGGCGTCATGCCGTGTACAGATTACGTTTTTATTTACTTCGCTGACAGGACGGGTAATAGGCGCCATGTCACCTTACCACGGGTCAACCGTGCTTAGACCGGAGGAGGGTTACATTCACATGTTCAATTCAAAGATGTGAAATTAATGAGGGAATCAGCACCGAGCCACGGGGGGACGTGGCAGCATAAAAGAAGCGGAAATGAGGATAAATAAGCTTTGTGCTAATACCTCATCTAAAGAGCTTCAGCCCAGGCGGGGTGGCATCTTTTGTCAAGCGCTTCAGTAATCTGCCTTCGACCTTCAACAAACGTCACTTTTGGAAAGGAAGGCCCGTTTTTGTTTAAAGGCGCTCAAAGAAGGAAATGAGCTGCAAAATGAAAAGGCTTTGGCAGAACTCTTCGAGAGTGGAGCGTACTCCGTGCGCCCGGGCCTTTGCCTCACTTCTGGACTGTGTTACAGGCAGAGATGGAAGGACCATTTGATATTTATTTCCAGCTCATGCGTTTCGATTGAAATTTCTGGGCGTGTGGCCTTAGCAGGAGATGGTTTGAGTTATTACTTTAAAGGACAGAGAGAGAGAGAGGGAGAGATAGAGAGAGAGAGAGATCCGTTTACAGAGCCCTGTGTGTTTGTTGCTATTAATATTCATGTGTTTCTGAAATCTACACCAAAAGCAGATTTTTATTTAGGCTCTTTTTGGCATCGAAATTACTACGTCTTGTTTCAATTCTGCACTTTAATATTGCAGCGCCGATGAGACATATCCCTATTCTTTTTCTGTCTTTGAAGGGAACATGACAAAGACCCTGAGCTGTTTTTCCAGACCTTGCTAAAGCTGAGCGAGCAAGAGCCAAGCTTTGAAGTGTCCGTCCTCGGGGAGACATTTACCGACGTACCAGGTACGCTGAGACCCATAAAGATCTGTATAAGGAAGAGTTAGAGTGCAGAAAGGGACCTATATTTATTTTGAAAGTTAAATTGAGAAACATTGCTTTCAGAACGAAAGGAAGTTGAACCAGGTCTCTCTATGAAGCAAAGTTTTTTGTTTTTTCCCCCCGTTACTTTCAGAAAGTGATTCCTTATTAGACTCTGTGTCTTTCTCAGTGGAAGTCAATTTTATACGTGTTGTTTATGTGCCTCTGCGCCTTGCCCTTCAGGCTTCATCGGCACCGCAGCTAAACAGTGACTGAATTGTTAAATAGTTCAGAGATCATCCATTAATCCTGTATGACTCATTGGCAAAAAAATGCTTCCATTAGCAGATGATTATGCTTTAATGTCTTTTGGACAGACTTGGATATTTATAGTGTTTTTCTTAAGTTAATTCACACACCTAGCAGCTTACAGGAATCACAGTCGCTTCTGTTGAGATCGACAACTTTTATAGAAGCATAAACAGCTTATGGGCCGCCGTAAATGTTACTCATATTTCGAAATGATGTTTACGGTTGCTCGGAAGGCAATCATGCTAAAAACTCTTTCAATCCATTTCGATTTCACTAATAGGATCGCCATTGATTATTTTTGCCCTTTTCCCATTTTTATATACGTCCGAACGATACGACCGCCTCGTACGTTTTTTCATTTCGCGAAACAAACTAGCGGCCGAAGGAGAAACTTGCCTCTCTCTGTTAATTACCCGTGTGTTTGACGCCGAGGTCTCGGACTTTGCAGACATCTTCGCCGAGGCTAAGGAACGGTTGGCTTGCCACATCCGCCACTGGGGTTTCATGCCCAGTAAGGAGGACTACCTCAGAACGCTATGCCAAGCAGATGTTGTCGTTTCCACGGCCAAGCACGAGTTCTTCGGCGTGGCCATGTAAGTCTGCTAATGAAGGGCGTTTTTCTTCATTTTCTCTTATGAGTGGAGTGGCCCCACTGTGAGTATGGGGTAGGACCAGGAAACATCCATAACGGCACGATTTACCAAAACTAAATAACCTTGTTGGATACGCTTTTGTGTGTGTGTGTGTGTGTGTGTGTGTGTGTGTGTGTGTGAGGGAGAGAGCTAATGAAGGGCGTTTACTGAACATTTAATTGTTTATTAACATTTACAAATGGGGTTTCCCTACTGTGAATTTATAGCATGACCAGTCGACATTGTACTGTGTATAAGATGTGCCAGAATCAAATCAAAATCGGGTATACTCACTTAGACATGCACAAATTGAAGACCTCTAATAAGATCGAGTGGTGTGTGGTTACATCAGGGTTGGAGTATCTGGAATGGGACATGTCTGGTTAGGGTGAAGTGTAGGTTGAACCCAAAAATGTCAGCGTTTGGGCCTGGTAGAGACTAAATTGCTGGAAATATATTCAGTGGTATTTTTTTTTTTTGATTAGCTCTTTTGGTGCTTCCAAGCTCCAGGGTCACTGGTTTCGATCCTGAACTGGAGTTCTTCCTGTGTCCTTGTGGGTTACCTCTGGGCTCTCCGGTTTCCTCCCGCCTTCCGAATGCCGTAGGTGGATTGGCTATTCTTTGTTGCCCCTATGTGTGCATGTGTGTGCATGCTCTGTAATGGACTGGCATCCCATCCAGGGTGTATCGCCACCTCCCGTCCTGGATAGTCTCCATGGTCTCCAGACCCTAACCAGGATAAAACACTGAAGATGAAAGAATGAAGCACCTTCTTTCTTTCTTTCTTTCTTTTTTTTTAAATGAGAACGGTTAAGCTTTAATTGCGTCTCTCTTGTCGTTCTCACTCTTAAGCGGTTGGTAGAGAGCACTGTATTTCATAAAAAAGCAGCACAACGTCACTGCTGCAACATAATCACAGTCCAGTGTGTACGATCTCAGGAATGGTAATTAAATGCATTGATCGTTTTCAAAGGGACTGAAAAGAAAGAAGAAGAAAAAAAGAGAGAGCGCGTGCTTGTGATTTAATATGGTCAAAATATAGCAAAGGGAATAAACAAGGAGGCCCTTGAGCATGTGGTTGTGTGTGTGTGTGTGGACGCGTGTGGCTGCATACACCGAGTTCCTGCAATTAAGCACCTGCAGAGTTTATAGGCTTTAGACCACGAGCTCATGCTTTTCCTATGTAGATCTGTGCATTATGGCCATGAACTTTTATAAAACCCGAAGTGAAATGTTTTATATAGTAGATCCAGTATATTATTACCTAGAAATACGTTTACCTACTTTTACTTCCAGCCCTGATTTGGTCCCATGTAACTTTCGTCTGTGCCACACCACATGATGAGCAGCACCACGCCCACGTGGAGGGACTTTCTCTACCGCACTCTGTCCTCGTTATTGTGGAAATTAGCCTAATCTAATTAATTGTCAGCAGACACCCATCCATGCCCGGCAGAAAAACAGCGCGGCTGGCAAGCAGAATGATCGGCTAATTATATTTGAGATGAAAAGCCTGATAAGCATTTGTGCTCTCGCACATTAACTGCATTGACATGGAGCTGATCTTAATCAGTTTCATGAGACCGGAGCCGAGCGCCTACGAGTTTCCACGCTCACCCGGAGGTAGATCAGCAAGGGAAACATTGTTGGTTTGCACTTGGTGGTTATATTTAGCTTATAGTTCTGATTAGTGTCTAGTGTTTGAAGGAAAAGAGATCGGGGTGGACGGGGGCTTGCATAAGACAAAAAGTGTCTCGTGAGAACATGGTTCTGTTCGTTGTGAAAAGCGAATCGGTATTTTATGTTTCTCGCTGTGGAGACACAGAAGTTCCTGTCCTGTTGTGTCAAGTGACTGCGAGAAAAGTGTCACACCAGATCCCCCTACCATGATCGACATTAAAACCACCAGAAGTTTTTGTCCTGTCGCTCAGTCAAATCTACAAAAATTCAGAGCTGATTGTCAGCGAGCTAATCGGATATTAAAATATGCATGGCTTTAGCATGGGGAATGAGATGGTGATCTGATGGCGAGGCGAGTGATGCATGGGCTCGTGAAATATTAACGCTCATTCTACAAAATATTTAAACAGCCGGTCATTTTCCGCTGGCTGCTAACAGGACGGGTTCGTATGAGGCGAGAAATTCGGGAGCCAAGTTTACCCCTGATTTAAGTATTCACTGAGGATTTTGTAGTTTTGACACGGACACTGCGAAGCGTGAGTTTCATCCCTGGTTGTGTTCAGCCAAAACTTTGACCAAACAGATCCACAAAGAAGAGAAGTTCTCCTTCAGGGTTTTGGCTCCTTTTATGATTTCTTCGTTAAGCCGACTAATCAAGTTCTTCCTTGCCGCAGTCACTTGCTCATTAGGGGGCTGAATGTGGGATTCTGTAAATACACTTCGTTACAGTCACCACTGTGAAAAAAAGTATTGTCAGATAAAACAGACTAGTGCTTGAGAGACAATACACATCTAAAATGTTAAAAAAAAAAAAAAAAACAGATTCTTTGTCACAATGTAAGTAGATTGTAGCAGTATTTATTTTTATTATTATTCTTTTTAATAGATTTATATCTAATTAGAGTTTTCTGTTAAACTGACCCGAGGTAACAGGTTGGAAGCAGTGCATTGTGGTTGCTACCCTCTGTGTCCAAAGGCTCTTGTCTACCCAGAAATATTCCCTGGTAGGATATCATTTCTTTTCTTTTTTTTTTCCCTATTGAAGAATTTGTCGTTGAAGATGACAAAATTACGTAGCCTTCCATACACCGCAAAATACTAATTGTCACAGACAAAAGCTATAAATTATGCCAATAAGTAATTCATTTTAAGGCCTAAAGCATTGGGCATAACACATTTCGGTGTTCTTTATTTAAATAAAGAAAACCCAAGCCCAGTTGAATAATGTAAAACATAACACAGCATGGAGTCGGGTGCATTTTTAATGCTGGAAGTGGTTGCTCAATGCTTTGAGGTTTTTTTTTTGTGTGTGTGTAATGAAAAATGTATTTCTTTTTCTTTAAAAAAAAAAATGTAGGTTCATATCTGTACTCAACACCTGAGCAACTCTTTAAGAGACTTAAGGGTTTCTGTAAGCATCCACATTTAGCGAGACAACATGTTCTTCAGGTAGGTCTTTATTTACATCTACAGGTTTGGTAATATTTAGATCATAATGACTTTTGATCACATTATGGATGTCAGTTATACAGAATTCTTTTCTTTTTTTTTTTTGGTGATTGATCAAAAATTCCACATTCTTCAGTTGGAATTTTAAGCAGTGATTTGATCATTTCATATCCTGATCATATGTCATACCTCTGTTTTAGGTGAACACGAAAAGGTTTTCCTGGGACGCTTTGGGACAGGAGTACACATCCCTGTTGACGACTGGTTCCAGCAACACGTCATGACCGATGTGCACATACGAACCTCAATCAGGACTGACATGTAATGTGAACGGACAATTTTAGCAGCACTTTATCAGTAAAATCCCATTTCACAGAGTTTTTTAAAGCACGTTTGTGTAAATCACGTGAAGCTCCTCATTTTCAAGATTCTACTGCTTTTTTTTTTTTTTTTTTTTTTACTATTATTAAAATTCATAACTTGAAACTCATCCATGAGTGATTGATTATTGAGACACTTAACAGGTAAGTAGCATATTATCAATGGAAAATTCATAAAGGACAAAAGGAGTGCAAGAATAAGCAGTCAAAATCCACCAAACATGTCCTACAGGCAACTAAAATAAAGAATTACTCATGACTCTCATAACAGACACAGCCACAAACCTGCCTCTGCCTCACCACCTCTCCAGTAAAACAACATCCACAGCACAAGGACCTCAACGCCGAGTTCTTTTACATGCATAGTTTTAAGGGAGAGGAGAAAAAAAAACAAGAAGTAAAAAATAAACAACCTAGAAACCTGCGACCGCCGTCCATGTTTTCCGCTTAGGCGGTGCCACCTCACATTTCGGTTCAGGTCCATTTTTATCCTTTTTGTGCCTGAGCAGAGCTGGAATCTTCGCTTCCCACTCGGGCTGAGTGGCGGCCAAAGTTGTGGTTTGAAGCTCTTGTGGGCTGCACCTGGGGGTTGCCAGGTTGTGACAGAATCCCCCAACGCTCAGAAAAGGTTAATAGGAGGCCTTCGCTGCACTGTGGTTGTGTCTAAATATATTCATAGTGTTTGTGTTTGGAAATGAACCGCCATATAATTAAGGGGGCCCAAGAACTAGGTATTTATAAGTAGTCAAGAAATGTAAAGGGGAAGATGAAATAACATATTACCCTATAAGTGTGTTTGCATGTCAACCGCACGTGAGTGCTTGGACCCTTTGGTTGTGTCCCCTTTTAATCTGCGATGCTGAAATCTTTTAAGTTGATCATTGGGGGAAAAATTATAACAATAAATCCCTTTTTAAACTGCTACCTCTGCCTTTGTGACATGCAGCTAATACAAATGTATTGCTAATTCAGGTGCAGCAGATGTGAGATCGGAATTAAAGGAAGAAATGAAATCAGGTCGTTATATAGCCGTCCTTATTTTCTGAGAGCAAAATGAGGCCCATCGTTCTTGCTTTTGGCATAGGACCTGACGCACCTCCGGTTGAAAAATGGTTCCTAATATCTTTTATCAGCATTCCTCATGTGCAACTATAATTTTCTTTCCTCCAAAAGATGCAGAGAGGTTAGCAGCTTGATGGATGTGTTATTTCAGGGACATTCCTACTCATGGATTCGTGTACAGTGGTCTCAATCAAGCATGTGCAAAGATACTAGTACAAAAGAATCTTTAAGAGAGATAATGTGATTTCTCACATTTCGTTTTGGCGAAAGCTAATACCATGTCTTGCCGTGCTATGTTAGGCCCCAAAGATGGATTGCTTTGACCCCTGCGTGCCATGACAGATCCATTGTCGTTTGAGGATCCTCTCCTGCAGCGTCAGACGAGTCTGGCCAACCTGAGGTCAGGACCTAATGACGCCGTAAAGCTTATACCACTGCTGTTTCGGCACTTACAAAATGTCACCCCACACATAAAATCTTAATAGCAACCTCTGTAAAATGCAGTAGGCATTAAGCCCTTTTTTCACTGGCTGTTTTAATCCATGTTCCTGCTTCTCACTGACTGTGTATCGGAGGAACCCAAGTGACACAAGCAGACAAAACTCAGACCAAAAGCCTGGTTGCATGAAATGGCCTTATGTTTCCAAGTCATTTTTGAAGGCTTTTGAAATGAATGGACTTATAAATGTTAGGCAAATATTAAAACTCGATTAAGATTTGATAGAAGAAAGGACCGGTGGAGTAGGACGTTACTAACATTAAAAAAACCTCTAGTATTGCAGTTTTCTGATTGGCAGTCAATCCAGTAGTCCATCAGATTTGGCAGTTAAGTGTAATTGTGTAGTAACACTACAAATTCTGATATGCCGAAAACACAGGACAAACTAACACAGGTGGCAGAAACAAAGACTTGTCGAGTCCTGCGATAACTGCCTTTCCACCCACTACTGTACACTGAGTGTCTGGCAGTTTAATCCCTCACCCACCTCACAGATTCTCAGTCTTAACAGAAGATTTGTGGCTGCTGGTTAAAAATGTGTTTATCTCGGACATACCGTTTTACTTTTTTCGCAAGACACTGGATAAAGGGTTTTAATTTGGACATTTCTATAGCTGTGCTTTCTGTGGTCTCTAATAAAGTTGACTACAATATAAAAATTGCAACAGCTGCCCCAAGTTACATGGAAAGGTGTTGATTGTTGTTGGGAGGAGGTTTAGGGTTGTTTTTTTTTTTTTTTTTTTTTTAAATGGATTATCAACGCGAAACAGTGGCATTAATTTCACGCCCCAGCAGTGATCCTGCTTCTGTTTGGCTGTTGTTCTAAACCAAAAAGGGAAAATTAAAGAATGAAATACTTTAAGCAATGAATACCTTTAGTGTGTGTGTGTGGTGGGGCAAAAAAAGAAATGTTTCTCTGAAATAAAAGAGTATCGAGGCTAGATTGTGCATGAAATGGGAATTTTGATTAGCAGCAATTTTTGGTTTCCTAAACTCAGCCTTCATGTTTTGTCGGCCTTTAGTTCTCGGGCAAATCAAACGGCCAGAATGTTAGTTTTAAGTGTTACTACATGTAAAAATCCTCTTTATTTGGAATGCCATGCTAATACTAGTTAGGACCCCCTTTGCTTTCAGAACAAGCTCACTTTTCTTGGTGATATGGATTCCACAAGGTGTTGAGATTCTGGTCCATGTTGATATGATTGCATTGCATAATTGATGCAGATTTGTCAGCTGCACGTTCATGCTGTGAATCTCCCATCCCAGCACGTCCCAAAGGTGCTCTATTGGGCTCAGATTTGGTGACTAGGTCATTGGTATATTCATGGAACCAGTTTGAGACAACACCAGCTTGAAGGTTGACACCAAATTCTGACCCTTATCATGTTGAAACAGAAATTGAGTTTCACCAGACCAGGTGACGGTGATCTTTAGCTGTCCAGTTTCGATAAGCCCATGCTCACTTGTACGCTCAGATTCCTGTTCTTGGCTGACAGGAGTGGAACCTGATGGGCTTATCTGCCTCAAGGTTTTGCATGGTGTATGTGTAACACCCGTCCCATGTGATGGTATAAAGTTTGCCTGACTATGTCTTCTGTAGGGTCACTATGGGCGGGCCCTGGGTACAGTTTCAGAATTTGGCTCTGCAACCTGTACTACTTAGTCTAATATATGTAAATGATCGATACCTTCACTCAATTACTCTCAGATGGGAACATTTAACTGGCGGGGCCTCCAATCGATGAACCAGAGATAATATATATTTATAGTCCTTCTGGCTGTATACTGTAATTCAAATAACCTATATCTGTTTAAATTAAAAAATACAAACAATATGCTTTAGTAAAAGAAACACAATGATTTAATTACTTCAGCTATAATAAAAGAAACACAAATTCCCGTTTTACTGATTTTAACTTAAAATATTTCCTTTACCAAATATACCCAAATTGAAATAACAGTTTAAAATACTCAAAAAGATAAAACTCAAAACCTTGTTA
>JAFFST010048811.1:69390-81047 GCA_022414735.1 Noturus placidus
GGTTTGGATTTTTTTTTCACCTTTAATAATAAACACCTTCATTTACAAATTGCATTTTGTGTTTACTTGTGTTGTCCTTGATTATTGTTTAAATTGGTTTGATGTTCCGAAACACTTAAGTGTGACAAACATGCAAAGGAACAGGAAATGAGGAAGGGGGCAAACACTTTTTCACACCACTGTATGTTCTGAGTTGCTTTTCTCTTCACCACATTTGTAAAGAGTGGTTATTTAGGTTTCCATAGACTTCCTGTCAGCTCAAACACTTCTGGCCGTTCTACTCTGACCTCTCTCTCTTCACCAAGGCGTTTCTGCTCTCAAAACTGATGCATAGTGGATTTTCTTCTTCTTTTTCTTTTTCGTTTTTTTTTTTTTTTTTTGTTTTTTTTTTTTTTTTTTTTTTTTTATTATTATTATTATTATTGCATAAGATGGCCTTATTTTTATGGCCATCATTTTTGAAAGCATTTGAAATTAATTAGTGGAACTGTAAATTCAAGGGAAATATTAAAACTCAATTAGGATTTGATCGAAGAAAGTTCGACTTAGTGGTTAAGTGTAAGTATGTAGTAACCCTAAAAATTCTGATATGATAAAATTAAAGATGACAGTGTCACACAGGTGGCATGAAAAAAGACTTGTGAAGTTCAATAACAACTGTCTTTCCACCCACTACAACTACTCCCACTTCTGTCTGTGCAGACTGGTGTAGGTGAAAATCCCCGGTGATCAGCAGTTTCTAAAATACTCAAACCAGCCCATCTGGTGCCAACAACCACGCCACCGTCAAAGTTATCGAGATCACATTTTCGTCATGCTTGACATGAACATGAACTAAAGGTCTGCATGAGTTTACGCATCATGATGCTGCCGCATGTTTGGCTGATTTGGATGAATGCATGAATGAGCCTGTTCCTAATAAAGTGGCCTGTGAGTATGTGTATGTAATATGTAACACAGTGACCATTTTTGATCATTCTACAAATCCTTTAATGCATATTCGGTGTACTTATATTAAAGTCTTACAAGTAGTTAAGAACTAATGCTAACCATGCCAGTGTTCCTAATGTAAAAACAAGGCTGAGGCAAAGCGCTGTCCTTGTGTGACACAGTCATATGCTATCAATATGCTGCCATGTTCTCTTGGAACATGCTCCCCCTTTTAATGGGGCCTGGTGGTTAGAACATGGCAAGCAGTTCACAAGGACACAGCATTGTTATGCTTTCATTTACTTTTTTGAGTCTTTTTTTTTTTTTTCAGCCTTACAAAGACACCCATTTCCATGAAGCTCTGCCAAGAAGGATGGGAAAACAAAAGTGTGTGTTGAGTGTGAGGTGGAGGGGCGGGGGTTCTCGAGTGCGCAGTGGTCTCCGGTTAGAACATGAAATCGTTAGACGCGGAGCGCCTTGGCTCGCCTAGGGAAAACACGAAGCCCACAGTCTCCATCTCGTCCTGAAGTCTACACGGCGTCGACTGGTCTTTCACACGGCCCTGAAGTTTACAGGACACCATGATGTGATTCGTTTTCTTATTGCTTTTGGGTGTGCAAAAAATGTATGATGTATCCATTTATTTATTTATTTTTTGCCACATGGTGATGCTTATAGGTTCATGATTTGCATTTGCAGGTCAGTATTACTTTTGGCCAGAAATGAGCCATGTCCAGCCAAGACGACGTATAAAAGGTGTATGTAACAGTAGGCCTATGTATGTATATATTTTCTTTTTACAGCTTTCTTTCAACATCATATGGAAAACATATATTCTGAAAGACAGATTTGCATGTTTATTAAAGCTCCTGTTGAGGTGTTACATTTGCCCAAAGAAACATTTTCAGAAGAGAGAAGAAAAATAAACTTTTAGTCAGCCAGTATAGTGTAACTGCGAGGTATGTACTAATATTCCAAATGCACACGTGAGAGAAACCAGAATATCCTGCAGAATGCATATGGGATCAGCAGGAGCACTATGCTCCATTATGTTTAGATAGAATCGATTCATGTTCTTTGACTGAAACCCACAACGCGTCACCAAATCTCTGCTCTTCTACACATTGCAGCACATCCAGCCTTGTTTTTGTTTTATTTGTGGTGAGCGACATGTAGCAGTGGATGTCCCAGTGGCCTGACCCTGCTCATTCCAGATCTGGAGATAACTGGCACTGCCAGGATGGTCACACTCCAAGCATCCAGATGCATTTCTCCCTCTTTTGTGAAACTTGCAAGCTCGCGTGTCTGGTTTGTGTTGCCCATCCCCCTTGCTCTCCAATCCCCTTCATCGCTGCTTGACTCGATGCCAAAAAAATGAAGTGTCTGATTTAGAGCGCTGGCTCTCCACGTAATTACAGACTCCGTCTTATCTCTGGGACGGAATAAAAAACACATTCATGCAGCGCGTCTCAGCGTTGGCTTGCGGAGAGTGAATAAAAAGACACCGCTGTTGGGGAAATTGGAGAGAACTTTTGGCAGTTTGAATAGAAACTGATGTGATTGTGGCCATTGCATATTCGCTGTGGCAGTTCAGAAGATCCCTAGAACTATTTTCACAACAGTCTGCCGACTCAAAGGATGCATATAACTGGCTGAATAGCTGGTGAGGTTTTAACATGGTTGACCAATATATGATTTCCAAACTCCAGCAAATAACATGTAATCCAAAATGTTAAGGTTAAGAAAAAAAAAATATGATGCATGTAATCAGTATATAAAATGTTTCTAGCTTTCATTGTTTAGTTTGAATATAAAGAAATATACAGATGGCACTGCATGTGAACATAATTAAAAAGACAAGGGGAAAAAAGATCACTTTTTATTTACAAGAGTACACACATCTTGATGACACAGTGATGCTAAAAAAAAAAAAAAGCCATAAAGAATCCATTTTCTGACCTACATGTCAAAAAAAATCAAAAACTGACCAGGAAATCAAGTCATAGCTCAAATCGGATTGACCTTCGAGTGACCAAACAAAATAATTTTGAGCTTCCTAAATGTACATTTATCCATTCAGGATGCTAAATATTATTAGCATACCCCAGACCCCCCCCCCTCCCTTAACACACACAATTTTCTCTCCAATTTGGTCAACTCTCCCCTATCACATGACAACTACCAAGCAGGGAGAATGGGGAAAACACTTGGTTCCTCCAGGACATGTGAAGCCAACGTCTGCATCACAGGGCAGCGTATCCCACTCTTCAGAATGAGCTATCTGTCCTCTTCTGCATACATGATACACTTTCAGATGCCTACAATTCACTTATGTCTTTATGACTAACAAGGGAGAGACAGTGTGCCATCCCCCCCACCCAGAGTGCACAGTTAATCTTGACTCGGCCATGTAAGGTTGTGGCATCGCCAGCGTTCTAAATTCTACGCAACATAGATTGATCTGCGATTAAAGAAAATGACAATGTTCTGCTTAGATCATCAATCGGCATGCTCCGGGCTTGTTCAGAAAGAAAAATAACCGTGAACAGAAATAAGCCTTTTGTATAATAGTAGCAATGTTAGAGAAAACACACACACACACACCCACACAAATAATAGTCCTTTAGCATGTATGGTAGAAGTCATCGTTCATAGGAACAGGCATTTAGAATGGTAAAGATATATTAATTCATGTGATTCATTTATATTTGCATTTGTAGCTATCCTGTGAATTTTTACATAAACCTACACCATATATCTAATGGCGACTTTTTTTTTTAATAAAAATAAAAACGTTTCAGACCCTGCCAGAACTTTGGTTCTTTTTTGTTCACAATGGTACTAAATTGTCTGGAGGTGAGCGCGTTACATTATATCTTTATAAGAACACTGTTCTCAACTCACAAGCAAAGAATTATTTTACATTGTATGTTTTTCGTACACGACGATAAAATCAAGGCAAAAATCGCACAACGTAAACACGGCTTAAGACTTTGCTAAGACCGGAATATATGAAGATACATTTACTCAGTCCTGTGCGTTCCTGTTATGTTTACTTTGTTGTCTCCTTTTTACAGAAAACAAGATAGTCCTATCATAAAATCATGCCTCCTGTTATATTTAAGCACTTGTTATATGGACTCTGGTCCAAAGATCTCCACGCATTCAATGAGCATGAATTCCACTATCTGGTTCTGGTACAGCATGTTGAGAGCCATGTTCCCCGCATCCAGTTCAGGCCACATGAGAGTCGGTCCAAAAACAATGCTGATGCCTTGGCTCGACATGAGGTTTTGCCGTGACTTTGACAAAACTCTGCAGAGAGAAATGGATAAGTGTCATGTTAAAGAATACAACAGAATATTTCATCAATATATTAGTACCGAGGTTGTACCGAGCTTTAATTGGTCTCATCCATACATTTGCTAATGTGTTGTATGGACAAAGTGTACCTGAGGACACAGGTATCTAAACAGACTTTATATATGAGCCCTGAGAGCTGAGGTTTGGCTGGAACACACAAACAATTGCTACTGGAGTACCAGAGGGCTCTTAGTATGAATCAGGACAGAGCCTAGGAGCTTGGAAATGGGATGAGTCCTGGAAAAAGAGGGTGGGACTGTGGCTGTAGGCTATACTCCAAGTTGTCAATGGGATTATGACTAAGAGCTCTGAGGTGGACTGGAGGCTTTAACATTCCGAAGAAGAAGAAGAAAAAAGTGTCCTGTGGCTTTTCAGTGGCAAAAATGTTTTGCACTCTACGGTTGCATGTAGCTAGGATGATACTGTAAGAAACAAACTGTCCATAGAAGTGAAGCATTTTCCCACAGATTCACTCATCAATTGTCAACTGATGTTCTGCAAATAATGAGCCTAATGAGAGAGACGAGTAATGACATCGCTGTTCATGACCTGTGTTGGTGTGTGTTCCTGCACTACAGAGACCCATTTAATCTGAGCAACATAACCTAAAAGGGCAGCCCAAGCACTTCCAATAATTTCCCCCTTTAATGCGTATAATTAACCTCGGCCATTTCGTTTCCCTTGTACATCATAGCCAGACACTCGTCCTGCCACCAGCATTTTAACCTAATTAGGACAGTGTGATGTAAGGATCTTGGCTGCCATTGCTAATGGCTCGCTAATGATCTTAAAGAGGGAAAGACTTCATTTCCGAAGTGATTTTTTAAAAGCTTTAATATGAAGCTTTTTTTTTCCTGTATCTTCCTAATCCTGTAGTATTTTTCGTTCCATAATCATTTCATTATGTTATCCCTGTACCATCATTGTGCCCTACACAATTTTCATTCATGTTAGCTGAATGAAATGAATATGGTGACCTAGCTTTAATTAGTCCGTTACTGTTGGATGAGCAATATAATAATGTATTGTAACAAAACAACCACACCAGCAGGTATAAATTGTATGTATAAATTTGAAAAAATAAAAGTATGATTTAGGCCAAAACACTATTGAAATATGTGCTTTTGTTCATTTTCTAGTAACATTAGCCATTTATATATGTTAGCTTATAGCAGATTGCCCTCATTAGACTATTTCAGTCGACTGAAGCTTCAAGAGTGAGGACCAGCTTGACCGGGGGTGACTGTGCTGCGCTCGATCGAATCAGACAAATCATAGATACCCCGCATGAAAGGCAACAAGCGCTACTCAAGATGCCAATGGTTATTAATTAGCATCTTGTTTGTGAACAGTACTTGACATGAAATGGAGGACAGCACACAATTGCCCCTGTCCTTCCCCCGCCTAGGAAGCTCTTGCTAATTGGGTCAGCCTCGTTCAGTCCTTAAGGACGAGACGAATAATAAATTAGGGGTAGGATGAGGCGCATGAGAAGAGGAGGCATCACTCCAAGCTTTAAATTATGCCATTAGTAGAATATGGCCTTAACTGAGAACAGACCAGACAGTATCACTGAGTAGACTTGTCTAGTTTATTGTTAATATTATTTCTGGCTTGGCTTCATGATAAATTTGCTTGTTCTGGTCTCTAAAACTAGATTTTAGACAATCTATGCTTACTGGTCATGTTCTAAGGGCCACGGTAATAATGTTCGGTAGGGCCCTCCTTTGCTCACAAAACAACCTCGATTCTTTCTGGTGTCGATTCCACAAGACGTTGGGACGTTTCCTTTAAGATTCTGTTCCATGTTGATATCATTGCATCGAATAATTTCTGCAGATTTCTCAGCTGCACGTTCATGTTCTTCTGGATTCAGATCTGGTGACTGGGGAGGCCATTGAACTCACTGTTATATTCATGTTTAGAGACAGCTTTTTCTTTGTGACATAGCACATTATTATGCTCGGAATAACTAGCTAACCTGTGGTCATGAAGGAATGCACGTGGTCAACAGCAATACTCGGATAGGCCGAGGCATTCGAACTATGCTCGATTGGTATTAAGGGGCCCAATGTGTGCCAAGAAAACATTCCCCACACCATTACAACACCACCACTAGCTTGAATTTTTGTCACAAGGCAGGTTGTCAATGGATTCAATCATTCTGACCGTACTATCTGACCATGTGCCTCAGCGGAAATCAAGATTCATCAGACCAGGTGACGTTTTTCCAATCTTCAGCTGTCCAATTTTCGAGTCTGGTGTGGATCAAGGTGTTGTGCATTCTGAGATACTTTTCAGCACAACACAGCTTTAAAGAGTGGATTTTGGAGTTACCAAAGCCTTCCTGTCAGCTCGACAGGCCATTGTCTGGCCATTGTCCTCTGACCTCTCTCATCAAGAAATCTTTTAAGCAGTTTTTGAAAATTCAACTAGCCCATCTGGCAGCAACAACCATGCCATGATCAAAGTCACTGAGATCACATTTTTTCCCCCTCTTTCTAATGTTTGATGTGAACAATAACTGAAGCTCTTGCCCTGTGTCTGCATGTTGTACAGGTGCTCCTAATAATGTGGCCGGTGAGTGTATATCCCATTTCTTTTTCTTCTGCACACATGATGGACTGAATTTCATCTATATGTCTATGTCTTTGTAAGCACATGCAATCCTTATAAAAGCTTTTTATTCTTTGTTTTGGTATAAATTATTTGAGCATGATTGTAGAAGAAAGCATTTGCTTCGGAAACAAAACTCAGGTATATACGAATCAGAAAGTGTCCTATAAGAAATTGACTTTCAACCAGGAAAAATGCATCCACTAACCTGTTGTATGATTTGAGCTCTTGGATTGGGTGACCTGATATATCGCTAGAGCCAAAAGGGCATGTTCCATTGGGAGAGATTAGCGGCGGGGAGGCTCATCAATCTGAGATGAGTCCTCCAACCCTCCTGTGCAGGGTGATGTGCAGAAGGGTAAAGTGGGATGGAACGAACACCCTATGGGAGATGAAGACTAGCCATATGGCCTAGTGATATATATATATATATATATATATATATATATATATATATATATATATATTCTTTCTAACTTTCTTTAATATTGTTTCATTCTGCATAAAGTTTAGTTAAAAGCGCTGTGTAATATGTTTAGCATCCATCATCAAAATGTGTATCTTTCTTTCGTCTGGAGAAGATATGAAGTCTGTTTGTTGCAAACAAGGATGTATCATCACATGTATCCTCTAACAAATGTTGTTATTTTTCTGGGCTATTCATTTGCTTACAACATTCCTTCTCCGTTTGAGACATCAAACCCAGATGAGAGAAGAACTTTCTTTTCAATTTTTTTTTCAGTTTTCCTGATCAGCTTGCTCTACCCACAAAGGTCGATCCAGGTTTCTCCGGCACAAAAAGGAACCTTGAATTACCAACAAAAATGCCCAAGCCTACCATCTTTTAAATCACTTGCAGCAAATGGGAAATATGAGTGGCGGTGACAAAAACACCCACAAGAAGAGACGTAAATAGCATGGCTGAGCGAATGCAAGCTTGAGAGAGCCGGTTGCCTTGACCACATCATCACAATGCGAATACACAACTGCTTTATTGAACACAGGCCCCAACGGGCCAGAGGAAAACGGGAACATTGGTTCCACACGGGCATACCACACGCCCACAACAAAGGGCCCTCAACTTCATAAGGCTCTCCGCCACTCCTCGAACGAGCCGAGCCAAGGAGAAAATGTAGCCCACAACACAGGCATAGCTGCAAGGGATTCTGGGTCACACTTAGCTGCTGCATACCTGTTTTGCTAAAGAAATACTTTCTAAAAAGTCCAGTGTGGTAAACAATGAAGGAAAGAGACATGATGGGAAGCCGTTTGGCTCGGTTCTAACTTGTTCCTGTTGGCTTTAAATGAGAGTTTTTGGTTACAGCAGACTTGAAACTGTGCTCAAATGACTATTAGTTTGATTGGAGTTTCCAGATTTATAGATTGAGAAGGTTGTTTTTGTTTGCGTGTTTGCAATCGCAGCCAAACCATTTAGCATTTAAGGCTTTACAAATGAAGTGGAATTTTTGCATCTTTATTGACAGTTAGACTTGGAACGGTGACATGCCAACTGAATAACTACAATGAAAACATCCATTCAGACTTCATTTGCAACTAAAAGTTTCCAAACAAGATTCAAATGTTACTTATTCACCCAAATGAATCATTCATTTAGCACTAGTATTTCCCTAGAGCTTCTTCTGAATAAGCACGCGCTCTTCAGATTTAATATTATTGTGCGCTTAACGGCCATTGGATTATCTGTCCTGAGAGTACAAGAAAAAAAAAAAGCCAAACGACCGTTCTACTTAATACTGTTTAGGTACACATTCCTTGCTCTTACACAACTCTCAAAAGAGCGCGAGGTGGGGGTGGGTGGTGGTGGTGGTGATGGTGGTGGTGATGGGGGGGGGCAGTTAGAAGAATAAAACTTCCAACGTGAGTGCTTTGTATGAACCACATCAGTTGCTCTGGGTGTGCCCCACATTACATAAAGGCCCAACATTCCCCATGTACACTAATACTAGTAGAGTTGCCTGGTAGTATAGAGCTAAGGGGAAAGGACAGACTTAGTGGCACTGCAGGGATTTTCAGCACCACCACAAGTCCCACTTTAACAGCCAGTCAGTCAGCAAAATAAAAGTTCAACAGCTTAAGGTCTCTTTTTTAAAGAATTAATGGCTTTATGTATGTGCGTCGTGTATGACTGCAGTAATTTGGAATGTAAATTGTATTATTATGCTAATAGTCTTTTTGGACTGTTCATTAACATGTGAAATTTGGCTGCAAATACGGTGGCTAACTGGACATGCCTTGTGCTACGATCGTGCAGATCACGGGACACATCTATTTTCATATTAGACTGCCTCATCCGTCTGTCGTGTTATTCTGAGGCTCAGTATGCTCATTAATATGCATTTTTTGGTGAAGAAAGCAATAATAATAGGCAAGTACAATTCTGTAGTGGAATTCTTGTTCATAAGGATGTAGGCAGTGGTGACGGGGCGCTAAAGTAAAATAAATAAATAAATAAATAAATCATCACCCCTCACCTCACCTGCTCAACCTGACATATGCCACCCAACAAACTTTATCACTCGAGCCAAAAGGGCATGTTCCATTGGGAGAGGTTGGAGGTGGGGGGAGGATCATCAATCTGATCCGAGTCCTCTAGCCCTCCTGTGCAGGGTGGTAAATGTGCAGAAGGGTAAAGTGGGATGGAACACCCCTTCTGGGAGATGGAGACTAGCCATATGGCCTAGTCATTGTGCCAGCTATGTTAGCATGGACAGAGACACGAGCGCTCCAGTTTGCATTTTTCTGTGCATGTGGCTTCTTCCTTCCTGAGGTATATAACCACACACCAAACTGGAGAGCTCATAACAAACATCGATTGGTGTTCTGTAATGGAAATGGACTGAGATTATATTTGAATCTGGTACGAGATTTCACATTGGAAAGGACCTGATTGAATTGAAAGGTTTAGCAATGGCTTTGCTGTTTGACCAACCTCTGCAGGTGATGGAATAGCACTTTCATGGTGTTATGGTTGGGTTTAGGGAGTTGATGGACAAGCTTCTTCAGCCCTGCCACCTTTTGCTTTCGCTCCTTAGTTTCTGTTGAGAGAAAAAGAATAAATAAATAAGATGATGCAGTATTCACTAGGGTTTGGTAATATGTAATATAGTCTTGATATTGTAATAAATTGTTACAATACACCTTTATGAGATATCAGTATTCTGATAGCTTTTTATATCTTATTCAATTGCAGAATGTATTTTTCTTTATTATTAAAAGTTTATTCTAATTAATAGAATTAGAATGAATTGCAACACTATTATTTTGCTTGCAATTGAATAACAAAGACACAAATCTTGATACATATTATGTATTGTAGTACAATTCAATTCCAGTTCAATTCAATTTTATTTATATAGCGCTTTTAACAATGGACATTATCTGAAAGCAGCTTTACAGAAACATATAAACACAGGATACAGATTTTAAGTGTGTGAATTTATCCCTATTGAGCAAGCCGGTGGCGACGGTAGTCCCTAGGATGATATGAGGAAGAAACCTTGAGAGGATCAAAATATCATGATATGATCACCCACCCCTAGTATTAACCCCAATTACAATTACAGCATCCCAGCAGAACATTACTACTCACATTTATTTAAACCTGCTCACTTGGTAAATTTTCCCAGCGCACTCCAAAATTAATTTGTGAATAATGTTTAACTTTTTTTTTTTTTTTTTAAATCTTGTTATGTCATCATTAACTTTGGATAAACGTGTAAGAACTCT
The DNA here is from genome assembly GCA_022414735.1 of Noturus placidus. Lineage (NCBI taxonomy): Eukaryota > Metazoa > Chordata > Actinopteri > Siluriformes > Ictaluridae > Noturus > Noturus placidus. The sequence goes on from JAFFST010048811.1 coordinate 80,047, forward strand.
TTCATATCTGTTATTAATCAACATGAAATATTGATTATTCTAGTCTTTCAGCGAGAGCTGTTCATTGATGCTGTAGTGGTTGCTTAACGGCTCTTAGGATCCTTTAAAAGCTCTCGCATTGTAACCCTAGCCTTAAATGTTCACCTTTTGACCCTCCTACCCTGACGCTGGCATGTCAGATGGCTGGTAGCCTCATGAAACACTATCGAGAAGCCAACCTGCATGCTGCCTTGAACGCATGGCAGCCCTGTTGACCTGCAGAAGTTTTTTTTTTTTATTATTATTTCTAGACAGTCATATGTCTGGCTGCTTTTCTGTACAGTGTTTAATGAATCATTGGAAATGATTTAAAAAGGTGGATATAAATTAATCAGCAGTCGCACAGGAGAAATGTTGAACTCTAGGATCAATAACTGTACGTGCGTGTAATAATATCTCCTCTCACTCCAGCATCCGTTTCGAGAGCAGGCCATCTGATCGCTAAGCAGATGTTTGGGAACAGCTTTTGCTTGCTGAGGAGCACCACCTGTGTGTGCATGTGTGTGTGTACACGGACATGCTGAGCCACTTATGGGCAGGTCAGATGCCTGCGCCACATTAGCTGTTTTCCAGCTTAAGACCTTTTCTGGTTTATACACACAGACTGTCATGAATGAAAGAGCTCCACAGTTAGAAAGTGCTGCGACTACATGTATATTTACCTGCATTTTTTTTTTAAATATCAATTTGTCACCATAGTTCGGCTATAATAAATCGCAGGTTTATATTAATGCGCTCATTCTAATACACTATCGTTTCTACAGTGGTGTGAAAAAGTGTTTGCCCCCTTCCTCATTTCCTGTTCCTTTGCATGTTTGTCACACTTAAGTGTTTCGGAACATCAAACCAATTTAAACAATAGTCAAGGACAACACAAGTAAACACAAAATGCAATTTGTAAATGAAGGTGTTTATTATTAAAGGTGAAAAAAAATCCAAACCATCATGGCCCTGTGTGAAAA
>JAFFST010048811.1:122342-132615 GCA_022414735.1 Noturus placidus
TTTTTTGTTTTTTTTTTTTTTAAATGATCCCACTTCCCCCTGCATCTGGTATAATTCCTCCTGCAGCTATTTTTGTTGTTCTTTAATCCTAAATAAAATTATATTAAAGTACTTCTGCATTATAGCTTATAACAGCTGTAAACATTGCTCTCTTCATCCTGAAGACTTTCCCATGTCGAACAATTTAGTCATAAAGAGCTGACACTGGAGACTCCTTCCAAAACTCATCAATAAACGTCCCCTTTCAGAAATCTTTTTGTCTTATCAACAATTATACAGTTATTTTTTAAATATTTGTTTACGTGACATGTCTTGCTATGTAAATCCCACTGAATGAAGAACAAAGACATTAATATAAACATTATAAGTGAGTGTTTATGTGAAGTTACAGTTAGAGGGAATGGATAATGATGTGTTGTAGTATTGTGTGTTTGTGCGTGTGTAGAAAACGACGGATGTCTCACTGGTTTCTGTGCAGGGTCGTGATCTGGTATAACCATGGATTTGGTTTGACTCAGGCGCTCGCCGCTGCCTGCAGAGCTTTTGATCCTCATGGCTACGGCTCCTTGAGGCAGCACCAGATGAGGAGATGGCTTTGACAAGTTCTGCATGGCACTAGTGCTGGAAGAGTGCACAAGCATAAATAAGGTCAGATATTTATGTTTTTTTTGATTGCTAGGTGGTTATCATCAAAAAGTGCTCGTGAACCTTTCCCATACACACTTCCAATACTAAACTCAAGTCTAAAGCCTCAATTTTTAGTGTAACCTAAAAAGATTTGTAGCAAAGTCTATATGATGTAAAACACAAACACTACTGTACATTGCAACAAAAACAAAAAGTCACTGTAGTTAGCTTGGTAATAGCTCAATAATCAGGTTAATAACTGGTCATATGAGCTTGACATACGAATGAGCTTTATGCAATATGAGCTTCATTTAATTTCTAAACTCCAATCTCTATTTCAAACACAGCTATTTCACCGCATTACATCACCAGTGCTGTAGCTAGTATAAAATCAGGTCTGTCAAGCCAGTGTCTGGATTAGTGTAGGGTAGTATCATCTCAAATCATTGTAAAACTATAGCACAGTACCTTAACTCACCATCCACCAAATGCTTTGCTTGAAAGTACAGCCTATAACATTGCTCCTAACAAATCAGTCATCTGTGTCATTGCTGTGTCACAGAGTTTCTCGCTGTGAGTACATTTCCTTTACTGAAAGTGTGTGCTATTTATGACACTATGTTAGTGTGTAGAAATCAGGATGGCATATAAAGAATAGCACTTGAGAGTCACTGTAAAATAAGGAGGCGGATTGTCGATGCTGGTTGTTTTAATGGGTAAAATACTGGCGTTTTTTTTTTTTTTTGCCAAAAACCTGTCTGCTAGTGCCTGGTTGACTCGACTCCAAGCATAACCTAAATTAGAAATCTAATTAACTGAAGAAGGATGTACACATACCGACATCTTGAAATGTGCTGCATGGAGGAACGTCCAAGCTGCTTTACAAGAGACTCCTACCCTGATTGACATTACAGGAAGTGGCTCTGTTGCTCAATATGAACTGTGGAGTCGTAGATAATATAAATATACAGCATCCCCATATGTTTAAGCTCACAATATCACTCACTAAGGGTCTTCTTCTTTATGGTTCCTGCTCATTTTCATAAAGTGTTGCTGGAGTTGATTGTATATGTGTGTGTGTGTGTGTGTGTGTGTATATATATATATATATATATATATATATATATATATATATATATTACAACATGTTCAGGGAAATAGAATGTTTTAGGTTGTGTCGGCACTGTGCTACGGTTTCTTTGTGTACTTTTTAGACAAGGGGGTAAAGGTAGATTAGTAGGTCTTGGCTCACTTCTCAGCGTCATGTGTTTACGATGTCAAGTCAGCGGAAGTCCGGAAACGAATGCTTGCATCATTGCAGCATCCGGAAGTTATTTAAAGGAAGCGCTTGCTTAATACAAATGCATAAGGAACTTTAGCATTAATACATTATAAAAACGAAATCTGACAAAGTGAGCAGTACTTTAAACTATTAAAGTCCTGGCATATAGTTCGTCTTTGTAGTTGTAACATGTCATGCTACAAGCTAATAATGATATAAATATACCCAAGCTAGAGCATAACTTTTCATAAAGTAGCTAGCTACAATAAAAGCTACTAAGCAAACTTATGCTAACTACAGTGATGCTACTTCCTGAGTAAAACTATGGAAAACAGCTGACAAAAAAGTGAGGACACACTGCACTATTCTATGATGATTTCATTCAGCTAGCTAGAAATATCTTTGCTGCAATAATGAGTAATAACCTAACCAGCTAGGAAATCAACAACAATGGATGAAAAAAGACTACAAGCTTGCCACCTTTATGCGTTTTTAAATTAGTGCTTAAAATCTAGACTTCTGATTTTTCATTTTCATTTTTGAATAGGTTGCAAACAAACGCGTATCCATTGCCATGTGTTTTTCACACTCATAAGCCTTGACTATGTTCGATAATTTTGTTTGTATTACATTTAATATTCGGAAACTACTATAAATTATTCTACATCCATCCATCTTCAACCGCTTACTCCTTTTCAGGGTCACGGGGAACCTGGAGCCTATCCCAGGGAGCATCGGGCACAAGGCGGGGTACACCCTGGACAGGGTGCCAGTCCATCGCAGGGCACAATCACATACACACTCACACACATTCATACACTACGGACACTTTAGACACGCCAATCAGCCTAACATGCATGTCTTTGGACTGGGGGAGGAAACCGGAGTACCCGGCGGAAACCCCCGACACACGGGGAGAACATGCAAACTCCGCACACACATTGCCCTGGCAGGACTCGAACCCCGGACCCTGGAGGTGTGAGGGTAGCACTCATATATATACATATATATATATATATATATATATATGTGTGTGTGTGTGTATATATATATATATATACTGTATATATATATATATATATATATATATTTATATAGACACAATAAAAAAAATAATATTTGACATAAGTGTATTACGTGGCTGAGAAAATTGAGAAAAACTTCGGAAAACTGCATTACATTCTGGAGTGCTTGTTTGTGATTGGATGGGCCTCTTGTCAGTCCTTCTATAGAAAATCCCCAAAACCCTTTCACTCCACCTTCATCTCAGTCTGTTCAGAAAGAAAAATAAATATGTCTAAAATCGGCAAGTGCCCAGTGCAGCCAGATAATTTTCCTGTGACCAAAAATCTATTCTTTGCTTTGAAAAACCCAGAATAAATGCTAGCAGTGGTTTTGTAAAATGGATATATTTAATACTGGTGAAGGGGATGAAACTGAGGCACTTTTAATCGTGCTTATAAACCACTATGAGGCAAATTTAGCCTGTTTATGGTATTATAACTCGGCTTTCAAGCAGCTTGAAAGTGATGTCAATGACGCCCTTGCTGATACTCCCTCTAGTTAGCATGAAAACTCTACACTGAAAAAGAAAAATCTCATTGAATTTGCTTAATTCTGATGCATACACTAGTTACAAGAGATTGAATTGAGTTACTTTAATTTGTTTTTGTACATTCAACATGATTTGATTTTGTTTTGAAAGCGCTGAATAAAATCAAACACTGTTTATCCACAGCCGAGGATAAAACCCGGGTCGCTGGTGTTGCGAGACAGCAACATTTCCTACTGTGATATTATATCACACTTTTAATTAAGGTAAATATAATTAATTATATATATTACATTTACGGCTTTTGAAAGACGTCCTTATCCAAAGTGACGTACATTTATCTAATTTATACAACTGAGCAATTGAGGTTTAAAGGCCTTCCCCAAAGGCCCAAAGGTGGTAGCTTGGCAGTGCTGGGGCTTGAACTCCTGATCAGTAACCATCAGTAACTCCTGATCAGTAACAATATCCATTCCATACATGAACACACCTACTTTACTGTTACAGGCTTAATCATGAACAATTTTGACAAACCTTCCATAATGCTTCTTTAAATGTTGATAATTGCATGAATTATATGTTCACTGGGTGTAAATGTTGGCGAACCCTGAGAATCACTTACGGATTCTGTAAATCACTACCAAGCACATGTTAAGCCATTAGTTAGGATCATTGTGTACTTTTTCTTGAACAGATGATACATTGTTTAATGCAGCTGCTCTAATTGTCTTAACAGATATCACTTCATAAAAGTGATCATTACTTTTACATGTCTTTTGGTGTATTAAAGCTGAAATCCATAGTTTGCAAATAGTAGCTAATGCAGTAATTTTGCAGGGGACATTAATGTTAGAATGTTAACTTATGAAGCAGCGTAAAGGTTATAGTTTATAGGTTATAATAAAACCTACAGCAATAAGTAGGTTATGCTTTTTTTTTTAACGTTAACTAAATAAAAATTGAAAAATCAATGATTGGTTACAGTTACAGAAACACCAAGCAGTACATATGCTTAGATTAATAGTTCACCTTTAACTTATTTGTGCATTAGGTTGTGCTGTTAGTTATAATTTTCTTATAACTCATATTTCCTGGAGTATTTTTCAGTTCTTCGGCATATACGATTACGTTCTATTAGGTCTAACTTTAGTTCTACATTAAATGTACTAACGTTTACTTAAATAGATGATTTAATATGTTCTAAACTAATCTTTTAACATGTCCCTAGTAGTTATTTGCAGATTTGTTAAATGAGTCTCCGTGATTGGTTGCTAACATTTACACCCAGTGAACATATGACTTTTCCTGGTAGATCTACAGTAGTTACTGATTGATTTATATTAGCTGATGACTAATACGGTGTACAATGAAAATAAAGCCAAGACTTTAAAGGTATAACGTATTATTCATTATTATTGTAGACTATTAATGCTGACGGTAATCGTTTATTTGTAAGAGCTAATCACAGAGAACACGAGGCCAGTTAACAATGGTTAGTTAGGAGCATTTGGTCAATAAATGGAAACATTGACGTACAAATAGCTAAAAACTGTCAAACTGACAGTCATGGTGGTTTAAATGCAACATAAGAGATGTTTACAACTCCAGTTATGGAAAGTTTGCAGTTTAAAATGTGAGGAAACCCTAACTCTTACACCCACAAGCACACACAAGAATCTTGTCCTGTTGTTGCATAGTAACAGTTTGAAACAACAGGAAATAAATAAATCACTTGAGAAAAGGGGTAACGGAAGTCAAGTGCCAGCTGAACATAGAGTCTTGTGATATTTTAATGAAAGATGTGAGAAGGCACATAAATTATTGCAGTGTTTTTCCACTGTTGAACACGTTTTATATGTTTACATCACTTTTTATTATTACAATACAATACAATACAGTGAAATGTTGAACAGACCCTAGCAAAATGTTATCACGTTTACCATTTATTTTTTATTAATTCTATTATTGCAACTGCTTCATTGTAATATTTAAGCTGAAATATCTCTATCATGATGTACATCTAAGTAATATGTCTAGGTCAATATTTTCTGGCCACTAAACCAGCCCTAACCGCTCAGGAAGGCCTGCAGGAAAAAAACAAAAAACTAATTAATCTGAAATCTAACCATCTACATCTCATGAGATTTCTCCATTTTCCAATTTTCACAATTGTCCAGCTGATAAAGTCACTCCAATGAAGGCTGGCGAATTAAATTCTGTCCTTACCTGCTCATCTGATGATATGGCCGCGGTGCTGTCTTTAGATAATCCCACGGTCAGAGATAGTGGGACAGTAAAAGAGAAGAATGTGTGTGTGAGAGAGTGAGTATCATTTAGAGGAAGTGCGATTGACTCACGTGGTAGATGCAGACTTTTCATTGCTTGTTAAGTCTCAGCGCAGACATGATGCTTTACCACTTCCTGAGGCCTGCACCAACGTTTGCTTCACTCAAGATGGCTGCACGCGGAGATAAAACACACTGTTTTGGTGTGTGCGCCTTGTTTTGGCGATATTGATTCAACTCGGGTTGGATGAACGACTAATAGTATTTAAAGAAGAATATTCATTTAGCTATGAGTCAATTCTAGACAACATGCATCTAAAATTATACTGTTGCTAGCACAATACAGCACTAAACATGCGTATTATACTAAATAATAGTGCATTTATCTTTTCACTTTCACTATGCTAAGGACTTCCTGTTTAATCTATACCACATGTATATGTTTAATATATACCACATCAACCAGGATATAAATAAGTAACACTTGACCCCTGCATCATAGGAGTAACATAACCATGAGCTGCCATGACATGAATATCACGTTTCCATTGTATTCTGATTATAACAAAAGGCATGGCACGTGCATGAACAGTACAATGTTAAACAGTCTGTACAGGAGGTTGTTGTGGCCAAAAATGCTTGATTTTGCTTCCAGCTTTTTTCAAAATTTGCAATGCCACTTGTAGAGTTTTTTGTGGTTTTTTTTTTTTTTTGGCAGAAAGTGACTTGAATTAACAAAATTGCAATGGAACGAAATTGTTTTGTCTTTCACAGTGATGTTTGATTGTATATGAGGTATATGAGATACCTTTTAGCGGTACTCATGTTCAATGCACGTGAATCGAAGAGGGCTTTGACCGAATGCACGTTGCGATGACGTCACACGACACTTTTTTACCCAAATCTGCAGTCTTTTTGAAAAATTGCAAGCTCCTCCGAATATTGCAGAGTTTGCTTGATTTTGCATTCATTTCTGAAATCGCAAAATCGCAACATCCTGGAGGGACTGGTTATAGTTACACTGATTGTCACGATGGTGAATATTTAAGTCTGTAAATAACATTAATTTGTTACAAGTAAGGAATAAAAAAATAAATCTCATGCTGATATGGAATAATAATAAAGTGGTGTGCTGCTGCTTGAAACGTTCTGGACTATTTTATACGACAACGATTTGATCGCAATTTCTTATGCCTTCGCCACTTGGTGGTAGCATTATGTACTGTAAGCACTTTTGAACAGGATGATTGGTGTAAATTGTTAGTATTTTATCTTCTGGGAGAAATTTACCTATCTTTTTTAGCATCTGAAGGGTAGTACTAAATAAAAAAAAAGATCTTTAAACAAAATAATAACAATTTACACTTATCATCCTGTTAGAAAATTTACAACCCTCTGGCTATTAGTCAGTCGTGTTGCCTTCTTGAGCATCAGTGAATGTTTGCACCTTGTGTAATAGTCCTGTACGAGTCCCTCAGTTGTCCTCAGTGTGAAAAGATCTCAACATCATATAGTCACTGTTATAAATGGCTCAAATATGCAGAATATGGTGGAAAAACAAAGAATGTGCAGAACCTAGAGGATTTTTCTGAAGAACATTGGGCAGTTTAACTGCTCAGGACAAACAAGGGACTCATGAACAACCATCACAAAATATAAAAATAGTCGTTGATCATCCAGGTAACGACACACAGTATTAAGAATCAAGGGTATGTAAACTTTTGAAATTCAGATATTATCTTTTCTTTTGGACTATATGTAAACATCTGTTATGTGAAATATCTGATTCAGGACAGTAGTAAATAAAAAAAAAAAAACAAGAACATGACATTTTTATGATCTCGTTTATTTAGTTAACAGTATTAAGATTTATCAGATTCTGCAAGGGGTATGCAAACTTTTGGGCACAACTGTAAACGACATCTTCAATGACACATTTATGACATGATTCATGGTTCATGTAAAGTCTTACTAACTATTCCCCTATTCCACTGATATTCATACTGGTTGTTACGGTGTCAATGTGAGCGGCTAACTATATTCCTCACTACTGATCATAATATTTCCACCTCGTAAAACGTACTTTCACATCAGCTACTACACCGAGCTTCATAAACAGCCTCACAGAGACATCAATTAGATTTGGATCACCAAATCTGATCTATCTGATCCGATAGAACTCGATCAGGTGACTGAAAGCTTAGAGTCAACACTCTGCTGCACGTTAGATAGAGTGGCTCAACTCAAAAGAAAATTAATTAGAGAGTAAAAGCTAGCACCCTGGTATAACGATAAAACGTGTACCTTAAAACAGACCACTCGACAATAAGAACGTAAATGGCATCAAACCAAATTGGCAATATTCCAAACAGCATGGAAGGAGAGCCTCCTGGTCTACAGAAAATCTCTTAGCAATGCTAGGAATGTCTATCTCTCCACCTTAATAGAAGAAAAAAAAAATTTAGATTTCTATTCAACACAGTAGCAAAATTAACTAGGAATAAAACCACTACAGAAAGAAACACACAATCTTTACATAGCAGTGAAGATTTAATAAAATTTTTCATTGGTAAGATTGAAAAAATTAGATGTGAAATTCAGGATATTAAATTAAAACCAGACAGTATTATAATTAACCCTATAGATGATAATATAGCAATATAAGATCAATATTTAGAATGTTTTACTCTCCTTAGAGAGACCGAACTAGCTTCATTAATCTCTTCAGCCAAATCATCAACTTGCATACTAGATCCTGTACCAACATGTTTCTTTAAAAAGATTTGTCCTGGAGTAATTGAACTGCTTTTAAATATAACAAATTCTTCCCTTAGTACTGGCTATGTACCTAAATTACTTAAATTAGCAGTTATTAAACCGCTGATTATAAAACCTGATCTTGAGCCCTCTCAATTGTCCAGCTATAGACCTATATCAAATCTTCCCTTCATCTCTAAGATCTTAGAAAAAGTTGTAGCACAGCAGTTATGCTCATACTTGCATAGGAACAACATTCATGAGATGTATCAGTCAGGATTTAGACCTCATCATAGCACAGAGACAGCATTAGGTGAAGTAGTAAATTACCTACTACTGACCTCTGAAAAGGGCTGTGTCTCGCTGCTTGTATTACTCAACCTTAGGGCAGCTTTTGATACTATAGATCATATTATTCTCCTAGATAGATTAGAAAATGTTGTTGGCATTAACTCCTAGGTCCTATTTGACCGATCGTTATCAGTTCATAGATGTAAACGGTGACTTCCCCACGCATACCAAGGTTAAATTTGGTGTTCCACAAGGTTCTGTGTTAGGCCCACTGCTTTTTACTTTATATATACTACCTCTGGGTCAAATTATTTGTAAATGTGGTATTAGCTTTCACTGTTATTTTGATGATACACAGCTGTATGTTTCAGCGAAGCCAGAGGACAGACAGCAGCTTAATAAAGTTGAGGTATGTGTAACGGATATTAGACGTTGGATGTTAACTAACTTCCTTTTATTTAATTCTGGTAAAACAGAAATACTTGTATTAAGACCACGTGTAGATAGAAGTAAGCTTTCTGACATAGTTACTCTGGATGGTGTTTCTGTTTCATCATGTGTAGCAGTAAAAAACCTTGGTGTGATTATTGACTCCAGCCTATCATTAGATGCTCATGTAGATAATATTACTAGGATAGCCTTCCTTCATCTCAGAAATATTGCTAACATAAGAAATATATTGTCACTACATGATGCAGAAATATTAGTTCATACTTTCATAAAATACTATTATTAACTTATAAAGCATGGTCTTGCGCCACAGTATTTAAGCGACTTTCTGGTTTTCTATGATCCTCCACGCCTACTTAGATCAAAAGATGCAGGCAATTTGACGGTACCTCGAATAGCATAGGCTACAGCAGGGGGAAGAGCTTTGTCTTATAGAGCTCCACAGTTATGGAACAGTCTTCCTATTAGTGTTCAGGACTCAGACACAGTCTCGGTGTTTAAGTGTAGGCTGAAAACGTTAAGCACAGTCCTAATAAACTTTTCTTTCCCCCTTTCCTTCTGTTACATTATTAATGAGGATTGTTATTAAAAATCAAGATAACATAACACCAAGGAAAGCTTTTTATTACCCCGATTTTACTTTTCAAACTCTCCATCCTGTGCTTTATAGGAAGTGAAGATAATCAATCATATATTCATTGTTATATATTGACATCCGTTGTTTTTTTTAAACATGCATGTTCCGCTGCTCACCTTCGGTTAATACAAGAAACAGTGGTAGAGTTGCCATGATTAGAAATTACTTCATTTCCACTTTGCAGGGGGGATAGCATGTTATCTTACTTTCAGAAGCTTAGCTGAAGGTTAGTGGAAGTGTTTTGCATAAAGTTAAGTTCAGCATTTACTGTTTGCTTACCCTTGCTGAAAATAGACAGAAAATTTCACAGATGTTCCTTCTGAACAGCTTTTGGATCCTCTTTTTTTTTTTTTACAATATTTACCCCCAAACAACCTCCATATCACCCCCCC
>JAFFST010048815.1:24456-31956 GCA_022414735.1 Noturus placidus
TCTCACACACACACACTCTCTCTCTCTCTCTCTCTCTCACACACACACACACACTCTCTCTCTCTCTCTCTCTCTCACACACACACACACACTCTCTCTCTCTCTCTCTCTCTCTCTCACACACACACACACACACACACCAAATGAATAAAGGTCCAAATTTATGATGATAGTGCAGAAAAGCTGGTGGCCTATCTCTGGAAAAGTTCCTTCGAGCGTGTAGCTGTAATCAACACAAACACAAACACACACACAAAGAGAGAAAGAGAGAGAGAGAGACAGAGAGAGAGAGAGAGAGAGAGAGAGAGAGAGAGAAATTCCCATACAAATATGCATACACACAAATTCTCCCCGCTTGACCGTCTGTCATGGTGACACGTACGCGTACGCGCGCCATCAAACCTCTCCAGATGGGCGGGGCTTTATCGCTCCCTGGGCCGCTGACATCACCTCTCCACAACGACAGAATTGATGATGAAAGCAAACAGATCTATCTTAAGTTACATTTACCAAATCAATTTTATTTTAACAGCCTCTTGCATATTGGCATATTGACGGCTGCTCGCGCTCAGAGGGGAGAGCGGGAGAGGGAGCGGAGGAGGAAGACCGAGAGAGAGGGATAGAGAGAGGCAGAGAGAGAGAGGCCGAGAGAGGCAGAGAGGGAGGCGGGGAGGTGATGGTTAATAGCGTTTGCCATATTTAATGCGCCGATGTCATGGTGGAATATCCTCTCTGAATAATGTGGCACTTCATCATAAATTCTTTACAACTTATTTACTTAATGGAGAGAGTTATGGCCTGCTGACAGCCAGCTAATTAAACATAGTGATACAGTGCAGCCCGCCTCCATGACATCCTCTCTCCATCTCTCTCTCTCTCTCTCTCTCTCTCTCTCTCACACACACACACACACACACACACACACACACAGTCTCTCTTTACCTGTCTCTTATTCTCTCTTTAAAAAAGACATTCACAGACACACATACATACTCTCTCTCCCTTTGCTGTCTTTTCTCTCCCTCTTTCCCTCTTTCTCGCTCTCTGTCTCGCTCTCCTGCTGCATCTCTCTCTTTTGCTGTCTTTCTCTCTCTCTCTCTCTCTATATATCTCTCTCTCTCCTTTGGTCTGTCATCCTCGGTGTCCTTCTCTCTTTCTCTCTGTCTATCTATCTCTCCCCTCTGTCCTTCTCTCCCTCTCTCTTTCTTTCTCTCACTACATGTCTTACTAGCTCTCCCCCACCATCTCTGTCTTTCCCTCTCTTTAAATGACATACAAAGTCACACAATCTCTTTCTCACACACAGAGACTCTCTCTCTCTCTCGCTCTCTCTCTCTCTCTCACCCTCTCTCTCTCTCTCTCTCTAGTCTTTTAAATACATATCATTCAAGCGTGCAATAAATTACTGGTGGATTAAAATTCATGAAACCCATTTTTTTTCTTGCAGTTTTTTTTTCTCCATGGAAATCAAGAGAGAGAGAGAGAGAGAGAGAGAGAGAGAGAGAGAAGGTAAAAAAACAAAGAAGTGCAAGCGCAATTCATATAAATCTACTAATGGTGGGACAGAGATTTTTCAATCATATTAAACGCCAATATTTGCCTACGCAGGATTTCTGCTTGGTTCAGATTTATCACTTGGAAGAAAGAAAGAAAAAAAAAACACTCATCATGTAAATGACTTCAGTAGGAAAGCGCTACAGAAAGTAATAAAGTATTTAAAATAGCAGTTTAAAAACCGACGCCGTGTCAGGAAAAAAGAAACGACTCTTCAACAAGTTAAGAAACGATAAGAAACTGACCACAATTTAATCAGAGAATTATTTAAAAATGAAAATAAGGAAACCAAAAACATTGCTAGAAACTTTTTCTAATGATGTTAAACATCATGCTTTTCAATACGTTTGGTAAATCTGTTCATGTATTTAGATTGTACATAGAAATTGTCTTTTTGAAGTGATTTGTATTTAAATATCATACCAGCAAGGTGTGACAGACATGACACTAAAAGTTTTCCCAGCAGCGTTGCACCACAGCGTATTGGCGGTTGCTTTGTGATAATGATTTTCTTCTTACAATTCACACGGAGACGATTTGAATCTTCAATTATCCTGATGCCCCTGCAGCAACCCTTCAGGCCAGGCCAAATTAGCCTACGCTGACCCTGCCCAAGACCCCTCTCGACCTTTCACCTTGTCTTGTGACCCTGGCTTTGATTAAGAGTGGAGACTGACTGGTGTCTGATAGACAGCAGCGGACCTGACGGAGGTCGAGGGGGTCTTAAAACTAACGTGGTTAAAGAAGAGATTTACGAGCTCGGATTTTAATCGAGCTGGGTCTCCAAGTCATGACGTCACCAGTACGGAAACCATGACAACATTCAGCCAAAGGACGGACAGAAGGAAATAAACGCATATAGAAGCAGACGAGGGATATTTTTACAACACTGCGATGGACTGGCACCCTGTCCAGGGTGTACCCTGCCTTGTGCCTGTTGCTTCCTGGGATAGGCTCCAGGTTCCCCGTGACCCTGAAAAGGAGTAAGCGGTTGAAGATGGATGGATGGATGGATGGATGGATGGTAAAAAAACGAGCAAATGATTATGAGTTCAACTGCTTTGTTCTTATAGACACTGCTAAATACTGTACATCCAAAAGCAACATACAGTCTAGGACCGGAGTCGTCAAAATGGTGGAGACAGGAAAGCATTTCCAGTGGATCAAACCAAGTGTTTAGTGACATTCTAAAGCAGCCAATCATGCATTTAGTGTATGTAAAATATTCATCTGGAATTAGCTCATCAAGAAAGGAAAGGTTTTTCAAAACACTCGCATTCATTTTTATTGAATTTACTCCCTTTGGTCTGATTAGTGAATTGATCATGTTTAACTGGACAATTATGAATTCAAAAATAGTCACAAATCGTTACATCAGGGCTCCAGAGTGGTGCAAACACCCGTTTGCCGTATCGTCCAGAGATCACGAGTTAGAATCCCAATGATGACAAAGCCGTCCATGGCTGGGAGCCAAATGAGTAAAATTGGCTGTGCTGTCTTTGTGGGATGGTATACTCTCTCGCTCCTGTCAGTCACAGCAACACGAATCAATCATGGGTGTCTGTTAGCACAAGTATGTGGAAGAGGGCAGATAGCACTTTCCTCTGAGTATGTTACACTGCCCTGTGACAAAAGCACGCATTAGCCTTCTCCCTCTGTCATGGTGTAGCTGTCTGGTGATAGGGTATGACTCGGCTGGCGGATGGGAATTGGTGAGAAAAGTTGGGGGGGGGACTAAATATAAACACTTCAAATTGATGTCTTATTATTAGCCATTAAGTCATTTTAGATTTTTTTTTTGTAGCTGGACCTTAATAATAATGATTATAATGAGTCTTTATTTATCATCTATACATATGCAGAGTGAAATGTTTTTCTTTGCATACCCCAGCATGTCAGGAAGTTGGGGTCAGCGTGCAGGGTCAGCCATGATACTGCGCTCCTGGAGCAGAGAGGTTTAAGGGCCTTGCTGAAGGGCCCAACAGTGGTAGCTTGGCAGTGCTGGGGGTTGAACCCCTGACCTTCCGATCAGTAACCCAGAGCCTGTAACCTAGAGCCTGGCCAACCTTCCGATCACTAACCCAGCTCCTTAACCAAGCCACCACTGCCACCCTTTACAAGTGTTCCAATACATTTACCAGGACAAATGTAAAATGAGTCTCAAAACACTCCTACTTTGTAGCAGGACACCTTAGTGATTTGCGAGAACCTCAATCTGAGTTGGTTATCACCTTCTGAACAGCAGTAAAGGAATTTAGTGAGACATTAGTGAGATGGCTGAACTGAACTATGCCATTCCATCTATTTGGTGTCAGAGTTGTCCAATAAACATTCCTGTAAATGTGACTGATGGAATTTATGCTAATTACTAAAATGCATTGCAAACTGATGGAAAAGGTTACCGTGTTATTCGGGATCTGATGTATTAAGAAACCTCGTAAGCTCTTTTATTGCCATGCACACAGAAGCCTTTGTCTCTTTTAAGAGTGTGAAGTGGTGAAGCAACTTGATCTCATGCTAAATTTGTAGGAATTCTTAACAACCAAGAACAATTTCCATTGGAAATTCATATAAATGGAGTGAGAAGAGCTTGTAACCGCAAACGCCATCCCGTAACTTTCTTAAAAAGGTGCACTCGTGAGATCGGTGAATGCTTTCTTCAAGATCGAAAAGTTGCTCCTACCTCCCAGCCCTGTCGACGATGACTTCCCTCAAATGGCCCGAAGTCCTCTCCGACCTCCAGCCTCCTCTTGCTCCAGACGCCCAGGCTGCCAGCTGAAATGCTCGAATCACGCAGCTCAAAGTCTGGGTGCAGAGATGCCGCTGCCTCCTCATCGTCCAGGTACATGGGTGCGTGGAAGGAGGTGTTGAAGCAAGAAGAGTCGACCGGGGAGCTTCTTTCACATAATACACTCGATGAGTGGATGCTGTTAGAGGTGATTAATGGGACCGGGTCTCCATTGGAAGCTCTCCCGGCTTCCTCCAGGACATCAGAGGGGAAAAGTGGGAAGTCACCTTCATCACCTGTAGAGGATGAGATCATTTTTAACAATTATGCCTAAAGGATTGGGACATTGGGTCAAAGATGCCTGTTGGTTTGGTGAGTGCAAGTTAAAAACACGTGTAAAGAAACAAAAGGTGATAAAGATAATATTCGGTAGAAGATAGGCCTTTGGATTAGGGCCATGCAGACAACCCGCCCACACACACTTGTATCTCTGCCAACTTGGCAAGATCTACAGCTTGTCCATGAGTGCTAAGTGCTAACTCAGTGTGGCCACATATGGGAAAATATACATAGCTCCAAACAAAGGTATTTGACCAGCAGTTAAACAAACACGAGGAAGAGGAAAGTGGTTAGTGTCTGTAATAACATCGTGCACGACTAGCTGAGAACGAGTCGGCTGATTGTGTCCTCTTAGTACACCCTGTCAGACACCTCCTAAAGAGGCAGAGCCAAATGTTTGGCATGGGAATCCCCACCGGGAAGATTGAATTGCCTTGAGTGTCGTCTGCATTGTGTGGCTCCCAACACTCAAACTTCCTTTTTAAAAAAAAAACAAAACATTTTCCATCTGTCCCTGGTGACGGGGAATCAGAGCAAAAACAGTGGACATTTCAGCCAGCGAGGTTAATTGAGAACGGACAAGAGAGGACGTTGTCTGTGACCTATAACCCTTTCCTTGGTTTGGAAAGGAAAAGTAGCACGTGGCTGATGAGAGTGTTTTGTTACTGTGTTTGAGTTACTGTCCCCACTGGAGTGCCTATGATTACTGTCCTGACTCTCATTTTAGTCACACAGAGAAACTGCGAGACGAACATCTGTACAACTCCTTAGCGTGACCAGTGATAATTTACTGGTATCTAGGAATTGATTATTCTAAAAATTGGAGGCACCGTAGCTTAGTGGTTAGCACAGTTTGCTTTGCATCTCCAGAGTTCACACCTCTGCATGTTTCCTCTATGTTTTGGGGGTTTTCCTCCGGGTTTCCTCCAGCAGTCCAAAGACATGCCTTCCAGGCTGATTGGTACTTCTAAATTGTCCGTGGTGCATGAATGTGTGTGTTATTGTGCCCTGCAATGGGTTGGCACCCAGTCCAAGGTGTACTTACTTACATACTCTCCGTGACCCTGTGTAGAATAGATGCTACAGAAAATGGACCGATGACTGGATAACTGAAGCGACACTCATTTTGCTGTCTCAGTGCAACCAAAGACAACTGACGACAAAATTCTGTCAGTGTCAGGAAATCTGTGAATGTGAGTGTTGCTATGAAGCTTGTCTAAAAACCAGCAATAGGAGGACAGCGAAGGAGTACACAAAGCATGGGACACTATAGTGGCCATGGTGAAATGTAAACATATCATGTGGACATGGACAGAAGAAATGACCTCACTTGCTTGGTGAATGTTTTTGTTTAACCGTCGATCACGCTAATTGATGGCGTCAGCAGAACGCAGCCAAGATTTTTATTGGGATCATCTTGTACAGTGTGACAAGGACTAATCGTACGGTCTACATCGGCTTAACACACTTGGAGCTAACCTACTGTGAATAGGCCAGAGTGGAGCAAGCATGCTGTGGCTAGTACGCTGTGGCTAACAGCATGTGACAGGTAGTGGTGAGTGCTAATGAGGAGTGGGCACATCCTCCTGTCTCCGTACATTCCAGTGTCACAGCATGGCAGCTAGCCTACTCTCAGCCTACACACACACACACACACACACACACACACACACACACTCTTGCCTAGCTTTCCAGCAACAGCTGAGAGCAGGTCAGGCACTCTTACTCTAAGCCGAGGCTCTGTTAAACATATGAAACCATAATGTTAACCTCAGCTATGCAGTTTAAACATCATTCAGTCCGAGAGCGAGAGCCTGACACAGTCGCCAAGGCTTTTAACGGTAACCCAATCCGCCTTTCACTAGCTCCCACTTCTCACTACTTCATTCCGCCGCTTAAAATTGAGAAGGGAAAAACCCAATCCCCTCGTCATGTGCAGTAGTGCCTGTTCAGTTTTGAGCAATAAACATATTCTTTTCGGTCTGTAAATGAAAACGGAGCAACCAAAGTGAAGGTGGGGTTCACGCTCGGAAGACTAGCAGTGGTTTCAGTGTTCTGCTGCTGATAGTGATCAGGGTTTGGTCAGATTTAGCCTTCAGGGATTAGTAAAGGTTGACAGAGTCATAGCAATTTTTTTATGGATATACAATCAGCTGTTTTCTCAGGACTTAATAGTCACCTGCAGTGTTTCAGTACAGGGGAATAGAATTCATTTCCTTGTATACATCAACAAGAGTCAGTTTCATCAGACACACACACACACGCACGCATGCACGCACACACACGGTTGGTTTAATATCTTAATGAGCACCTTTCTTTGGCTAATTGAATTCCATGCTACACTTAAATTCAAACATAATTTTCACTTCAATGACTAAAATTTATTTGATTATTTTTTAGTAAAAGAGCAGTTTTATGGGGACCAACCAAATGTACCCACAAGGACAAAATACTGTATATGACAAAGTTATTCCTCTCCTCATGGGGACATTTACCTCACTAAGATATAAAAGCATGCCTACAGACAAGAGCACACACACACACACAGGTTTGGATTACAATCCTAATTCTGAGGACCTTCCACTGACAAAATTATTAATTTTAACACCAAAATATAACCTCAGAAACCAAATGTAAACATTTAACATTTTGTCTCGTTTGTTTTGAAATATATTTAAGAATTAATAATAATAATAATAATAATAATAATAATAATAATAATAATAATAATAATAACAGCTATTCCTTGTGGGGACCAGCCAAAATTTCCATATAAGGTAAAAAGGAATATTTGACAGAAATATTCCTATTCTTGTGGGCACACACACACACACACACACACAGAGTGGTAATTCCCACATGCAGTCCTGCCCTCCACC
>JAFFST010048816.1:37379-48927 GCA_022414735.1 Noturus placidus
TCCTTTACACAATCCTCAACTTTATTAAGCTGCTGTCTGTCCTCTGACTTCGCTGATACATACAGCTGTGAATCATCAGCATAACAGGGGAAACTAATTCCATGTTTACAAATAATTTCACCTAGAGGTAGCATATATAAAGTAAAAAGTAGTGGGCCTCAAACAGAACCTTGTGGAACACCAAATTTAACCTTGCTACGAGTGGAGAACTCTCCATTTACATCTACGAACTGATAACGCTCGGTAAGATAAGACCTGAGCCAGGAGAGGACTGTTCCCTTAATGCCAACATTAGGGTTTTTACTAACCGGAAGTAGAATCCACTTCCTAGTCGACGGCACTTGAAGTCATACATACGTAATGCGACACCGATAGTATTTGGCCCCCTTGAACTGTTCGACCTTTTGCCACATTTCAGGCCTCAAACATAAAGATATAAAACTGTATTTTTTTGTGAAGAATCAACAACAGGTGGGACACAATCATGAAGTGGAACGAAATTTATTGGATATTTCAAACTTTTTCAACAAATAAAAAACTGAAAAATTGGGCGAGCAAAATTATTCAGCCCCCATAAAAAATTATTCCATCCATCCATCCATCCAAGTTAGTTTATATTTATATTATATATAAGTGTTTATGCATTATTTTTTTAAGGATTCACAAAAAGCACTGAATTAAGCTACAGTCCTAAATTAACAATATATATATATATATTCTGGTGTGTGTATTGGGTTCTTTTCTGTTTTGGACAAAGAGTTGTGTAAAGTTTTAGTCTGAAGTTTATATTTGTAACGCTCAGTTTGTGGATTTTATTTTATATAAACAAAACAAAAAAGCCACTGAGAGTTTGCCCCGCCCCATCTAATTAATCAATCAATCGAAAAATTATCGGCCAACTAATCGATTATGAAAATAATCGTTAGTTGCAGATATAAACAGTATCTCACAAAAGTGAGTACACCCCTCATATTTTGGTAAATATTTGATGATATCTTTCCATGTGACAGCACTGAAGAAATGACACTTTGCTACAATGTAAAGTAGTGAGTGTACAGCTTATGTAACAGTGTAAATTTACTGTCCCTTCAAAATAACTCCTATCTTTTAAGTTAATTTTTTCATAACTTCTTTCCCGGCTATGGAGTGTAGTGACTGATGAATGCACATGGATGCCTAATTTCTGAACCCACCCACCCATCCACCCATCTACAGTCCATCACAGGGCACAATCACATACACATTCATACACTACGTACACTTTAGACACGCCAATCAGCCTAACATGCACCCATGCAGTATAATGAAATTAATTCATAGATAGTTTTGCCTCATGCATGATCACATTCAGTTTTGAAACTGCTTTGTAGAGCATGGTGGCTTAGTGGTTAGCATGTTTTCGTTGTGCTTCTGTGGTTGGGGGTTTGAATCCTGCCTCTGCCTTGCATGTGTGAAGTTTGCATGTTCTCCCTGGGGTTTCTTCCAGGTACTCTGGTTTCCTGCCCTAGTCCAAAGACATGCGCTGTAGGCTGATTGGCTTTTCCAAATTGTCCATATCATCTGAATGTGTGTGAATGTGCCGTGCGATGTGTTGGCACCCTGCACAAGGTTCTCCCGCTCCTTGTTCCATGAGTTCCCTAGGATCGGCTCCAGTGGTATGGAAAATGGATGGATGGATTAAACTGCTTTGTGCTGTTTGCAATAGGTTTGTTGTTTATGTAACTACCCATTTAGCAATGTGCGCAGAATAATGTACTACTACACTGAACAAATCTATATCTGCAGACTGAAATATCTCTCGATGTACTAAGGTAAGCAGGCCTGGTGCCTTGGGCCCTCACCACTGTATCAAATCAGCTACGGATGATTTGAGATTTCAGTTAGCCAGTTATCACTGAGAGACAAAAGCTTCATAACAACGTGCAGTCAGAAGAGGAGCACTGTTTCTTACAAAAGGTTACACAGATAATTTAATGACACCATCAACTGAGTTTTCTGAGTGTTAATCCTCTTTTGACCAGCCGTTGTTCAGCAATATCTTTTAATTTGTGTTTGATTCTATAGTTTTGACTTTCAGTCAGTCAGTTACACACTACTGTCTAACAAAGGAGGAGGGATTGAAAAGGCTTTTAAATGCCTTATGCCAATACACCTCCTGCCTGCTGTAGTTATTCCGAAGGTTCTTAAAGCAGATCATACGTTTATTAGATATATGAATTTGATTTTATATTTTTAACCATAATCGATTGATTGATTGATTGATAGTATGATTATTTAGAAAAATATCAAACCACGGTTTTAGCATTTCTCCGGTTAAAAAAAATTAAATACTGCATTTTTCACTGTGTCTGTAGAGGCGGCCTGAGCGAAAGCACTAACGCAGGACTCGCATGCAGGAAGAAAAGCTGTGGTTTTCACTTGCTTTTATGTCAATAAATTAAGCTGTTCGCTCCATCTCTAACCCTTTACTAATGGACTTTGTTTTTCTTTCTGCTCACACACATGCACTCACACACACTCACTCACACTCTCTCTCACACACACACGCCCCCAGCGATCAATGAATTTCCCGAAGATGTCTTCACTAAGGAGCAGAGAAGGCATGGTGCACTGCTGCTGCATATCCTCTGTGTGAGTTTTTGCACAGAAACACTTGAGAGCACAAAATGTCACACTGTCAACAGTTCCATGTTTCAGCATACTGCATAGAAAATACTGTATACTTTTAGAGAGAATAGAGTATAAGTGCATGAATACATGTCATAGTGTAATAACGTTCATTTATATATTCAGTCTCTGTGTATAAATATTGAAGCAAAAAAGTGACAAAGATTTTAATTGAACAAAACAAAAAAAAGCTCCTTTTTTTTTTTTTTTGCACAAAAAGCTATGACTCCACCATTAATGGGGAAACGAGTTTGCATTTTTATATTTTCAACTTTGATATTAAACACATACAGTAACAGGAAAAAATGAACTTATGTGCAGCGCCGCCATATATTTACTGAATATTTTTTCAATATATTTTTAAATCTGATTCACATCCACCATTGCCTTCACAGTGTTCTGTTCATAATATAGTGATATAATATAACATAGTATAGGTGCGTGCACTCCTGAGAGGGGGAAGCATTTCATGGCAGAGGACGTAAAACATGCTCCATGCTCGATTTTCTTTGCCTACTCCTGGATAACCCAGATGTTATATTATTTATGCATTTTTTTTGCATTGAACAGTCTGTGCAGGATTTCGCAGAGTATTTTTGTGATTGTTGTGGCCAAAAATGCTTGATCTCATTTGTGCTTTTTGTGCTTCAAATGAACTTGAATTGGTGAAACGGCAATGGCACGACATTGTCTTTCACAGTGAGGTTGTTGGTAAATGAGACCTTTTAGCTGTACTCATGTTCGATGCATGTGAATCAAGGGCTTTGGCTGAATGTGCATTGTGATGACATCACATGATGCGTCTCGGCCCAAATCTGTGGTGATCCTGCAAATATCGCTGAGTTTGCTTGATTTTCGTTCATTTCTGTGATTGCGAAATCGCTAAATTCCTGGAGAGACTGATTGAGTTTTGCAACCTGACCGTAACTGGTTAAATCCAAGCACTAAAATGAGCAACCTCAATACAGGTTTTTGAATATTTGAAAACTGAATTATTGAATCTGAATTTGTGAACACTGAGAAACAAAATTATATACATACTTGCTTGTTTGAAAATGTGAATAGTGAAATAAAATTTCTTTGAACTTCAAGAAGTTGAATTCAGAATAAGTAAACACATATGTGGTTTTTAACTTAATATACACATAACACTCTTTTAAATTCAGTGGTCTTTAATTTTCATTATTAAGAATTTAATGGCTTTTAAAAAGTCCATTTAAAAAAAAATCTCATCTTTATCACTTTTCTGCTTCCATAAATGTACTTGTTTCATATGTACTTTATTAACTAAATTAGGACAAAATGTAATCTTGGTTACATGCTTATCATACTTTTGAGTATACTAGCCATACTTCTAAATAATGATTATATGGTACTTTATCTGTATATTGTTCTGAAAGTTCTCTTAAATTTACATTTTACAGTAAAAACAAAACCACTAAAATACAGCTTTGTCTCCCCCTAAAACATTTGAGCCCCGCTGTTAGAAATGTGAAGGTGCTTCCTAGATGATACATAAAGTTAGCACCTCATGATCTCCCAAACACCAGTTAAACAGTTTGCCTGGTTAGTTTCTGGTTAGAGTCAAGTCTCTGCCATCAATCCCAAATAAAAACCCTAATAAGTAATTACATTTTAACCTATATACAGTATCTCACAAAAGTGAGTACACCCCTCACATTTTTGTAAATATTTGATGATACCTTTTCAACAACATTGAAGAAATGAGACTTTGCTACAATGTAAAGTAGTGAGTGTACAGCTTGTGTAACAGTGTAAATTTACTGTCCCCTCAAAATAACTCAACACACAGCCATTAATGTCTAAACCGCTGGCATCAAAAGTGAGTACACCCCTAAGTGAAAATGTCCAAATTGGGCCCAAAGTGTCAATATTTTGTGTGGACACCATTATTTACCAGCACTGCCTTAACCCTCTTGGGCATGGAGTTCACCAGAGCTTCACAGGTTAACACTGGAGTCCTCTTCCTCTCCTCCATGATGACATCATGGAACTGGTGGGTGCTAGATACCTTGTGCTCCTCCACCTTCCGTTTGAGGATGCCCCACAGATGCTCAATAGGGTTTAAGTCTGAAGACATGCTTGGCCAGTCCATCACCTTCGCCCTCAGCTTCTTTAGCAAGGCAGTGGTCATCTTGGAGGTGTGTTTGGGGTCGTTATCATGCTGGAATACTGCATACTGATCATGCTCTGCTTCAGTATGTTACAGTACATGTTGGCATTCATGGTTCCCTCAATGAACTGTAGCTCCTCAGTGCCGGCAGCACTCATGCAGCCCCAGACCATGACACTCCCTCCACCATGCTTGACTGTCTTTGTACTCCTCACCTGGTTGCCTCCACACACACTTGACACCATCTGAACCAAATAAGATTATCTTGGTTTCATCAGACCACAGGACATGATTCTAGGTTTTGTTTTCAGCAAACTGTTTTTGTCTGTGCATCATCTTTAGAAGAATTTGATGCAGTGTGTACGGTATGGTCTGCGCACTGACAGGCTGACCCCCCACCCCTTCAACCTCTGCAGCAATGCTGGCAGTACTCATACGTCTATTCATTGAGGGAACCATGAATGCCAACATATACTGTGACATACTGAAGCAGAGCATGATCATTATGCTGTATTCCAGCCTGATGACGACCCAAAACATACCTCCAAGACAACTTCCTCTGCCTTTCTAAAGAAGTTGAGGGTGAAGATGATGGACTGGCCAAGCATGTGAGGGGTGTACTCACTTTTGTGAGATACTGTACAATAATTAAATTTTTAAGGTCAGCTACTGTATTAAAAAAGTACTTCATATATCAAAATATAGTACAATACCATATAAAAATATAGTATGTTTTTCTAAGTACATCCAAAGGAAACTAATATTTCACTCACCACTGTACTTCTCTTCAAGAACAATATATTTGAACATGCTAGTATTAACAGTAAACGGTAAGTATACTTAGTGCGCTTCTCTGTCAGTATACGTTAGTTTACTTGTAGTAAACTTGGATAAACATGTAGTATAATGAAATGAACTTTATTGTAACTGTTCATTAAGCGTTCTCAGCACACATTATACTGTATCAATGTAGCTTGGT
This sequence comes from Noturus placidus, assembly GCA_022414735.1. Classification (NCBI taxonomy): domain Eukaryota; kingdom Metazoa; phylum Chordata; class Actinopteri; order Siluriformes; family Ictaluridae; genus Noturus; species Noturus placidus. The sequence continues at coordinate 43,160 of JAFFST010048816.1, forward strand.
AGTCACTGCAAAGCCTACTTTAGTTGTTAATATTCTTTTTTCTCTTTGCAGGCTGTTTACATGTTTTATGCCCTTGCTATTGTCTGTGATGTGTACTTTGTGCCATCTCTGGAAAAGATCAGCAAGGTCAGGGCTTTTTTGCTGTTATCTCTGCTGTCCACCATTATCCATGTGAGAATACACATTCTTCTATGTATAGTTTATCCTTAGCACCTTTTGATTTGCAGAACCTTCATCTGAGTGAGGATGTTGCCGGGGCCACCTTCATGGCAGCAGGAAGTTCTGCTCCAGAGCTCTTTACCTCTCTGATTGGTCAGTTTTATTGAACTTGCTTGAACAGATTGGTGATAGTTTTTTTTAGTTTTTTTTTTTGTTATTTGAAAAACTTTATTCAGACAATTTCCTCCAGCTTAATTTGTATATAACATTGTCTCAGGTGTATTCATCACTAAGGGAGATGTTGGAGTTGGCACCATAGTGGGCTCAGCAGTCTTTAATATCCTAGTTATCATTGGAGTGTGTGGCATTTTTGGTGGACAGGTAGGAGACTTGTTTTCCAGGAGTCTTCTCCACATTAAGGAGAAGGGCTCTTGTTTAGAGATCTACAGAGATCTTGTTTAGAGATCTACAGAGATCTTGTTTTCTTTTTCCTCATAGACGATCTCTCTAACCTGGTGGCCTCTCTTCCGGGATTCTGTTTACTACATCATCTCAGTCTTGGCTTTAATTCTGGTGAGACTTCCTAGAATTACATGTAAAACTATTTTATATATTCCTCTTTTTTCTAAGCTCGATTTGTTACAGACAGACATGTTCTTGACTTGCAGATCATTTATGATGAAAAAGTTCTCTGGTAGGTTTCGTGTTTTTTGATTGCTTTTGAAAGAGTATAGAATTGTTTAAACAGAATCTCAGACTTTGTGAACTTTGCTTGGTTGGTACAGGTGGGAGACTATAGTCCTCATATCAATGTATGGAATTTACATCCTTATCATGAAGTACGTAATGATCAGTCATTAAATGCTTTACATAGAGTTTTAATGATAGTAATGATGGCTCATTGTGTGTGTGTGTGTGTGTGTGTGTGTGCTTGTGTGCGTGCGTGTGTGTGTGTGTGTGTTTGTGTGTGTTTGAGTATATTTCAGATTTAATGGTCAAATCTGGGGCTGGGTTGAACTGAGGTGTGGTATACCTGGACAGCCATGTTTGTTGAGCAGCCTACGACAAGATGTAGCAGCAGAAGACGCTAGCACAACCTGTGACACTTCTATGATCCTGATGAAGAAAGGTGTGTGTGTGTGTGTGTGTGTGTGTGTGTGTGTGTGTGGCTTGGTCACCTTTGCAACACATTACAAATACACTGAAGTTGTTTATATTGTTGTGGTTATTACAGAAATTGACACTAGATTAAAACTGCAGGAGAAGCAGTGCATTGTTCCACTTTAAAATGTTTAAAGATCAGAAACACTAAAAACACTTTCTACTGCTCAGGTCAGTGTGCAAGTGAGCAGGACTCAGCCGTGGTGATGGTGGATGAGCTGATGAGTCTGCATCCTCACCAGCTCTCCTTATCAGAGGCAAGCCTCCATCTTATGGTCAAGCCCCCCTACCCCCACCCACCCACCCACACCCCTAGCTGGGTGCATGCTCTTCGCTGAGGTAATGCCCACCCACTCACTTTTCATGCTAGCCGACTGGCAGACACAGGACAACTGCGTTCTCTTAGCTGATAAAACGCCGGTTTTCTTTTGAAGTGTGCAGATATTAATACTGCTTAATAATTACTAACAAATTAATAATTTTTTCTTAATTCTCAACAGCGGTTTCTTCATGACTTTGTCTACTTCAGTCTTGCAATTCATGATCAATTCATAACTCAATCAATAAGCTGTGTTCTCTTTGGATGGGTCTCTGACATTCTTCCACTCTCTCATCCTACAGAGGCAGAGACTGATCATGATCCGCAGCTCAGGGGAAAGTGTCAGTGGCACAGGAGAAATTCCCGGTCTGGAGAGCCCATGGATGGAGGGGGGACCCTGGGGACTAGAAAATGGTGACAACATGGACAGCGAGACCCAACCTCTAGAAGAGGCTAGGACAAGGGGCAAGGGGGGAACAATGGAGAGGGTCGAAGACACTAGGGACAGACAGCCCAAAGACACAGAGGAGGATGATGAGGCACAGGAAGAACAACCCTTCAATCCTCTGATTGTGCCAGGCCAGTGAATTTAAAACATGTGAGATGAAAATAGATTGAGACATGGCCCAATTTTGGATTTTTTTCCGTAGTGACCTGATTAGTGGTGCTAATGTTAAATTGCACACAGTGACTAGAATTATCTAGATTGAGTAGCATGGTGAAGTCAAAGGGATGTGCTTAGTATTTCTCAGATAGATCAAATCAGTACATTTATGTGCATAAAGCGTTAAAATGAATAGTCATTTCTGCAGATAGCACTTTTCCACTAATTTTGGAACAGTTCCATGCTTTTCCACTTAAAAAATGTTTCTACCTGGCAAAACACTTTCAGTTTCAGCAAAACAAAGCTGTGTGTCTGTACCATCAGAACTTGGTGTGAGAGGTCACTGCATCATCATGACTTTGAAAAAGATAAAACAGATGTGAACATTTTCATTTTTACATTCAGGATAGCCAAAATACTACCTCATTATAACTGCATCTGTGACAATGGTGTTATGTTATGAGTACTGTAGATGCTGAGGGATATGACTTTGAGAATCTCCGATTATCATGAATTAAGAACCTCTCATGTTTTGGCTCTCCCAAGAGGTGGAAACGTGGGCAGGTTCTTAGACTGGTATCCTGACACCTTGTTGTCAAAAAGGGTTTTATTTTTATTCAGTTTCAAAGTGTGTGAAAGGTTAAAAAAAAAAAAAAAAAAAAAAAAAAAAGTACTTTTGTTAAATTAAAAAAAGGGCTTTTCATACATATCAGTTATTTGATTTAACACAGCTGGTATTATTCAATAATCAGTAATATTCAGTGGTTATTTTTGGGCTTTCAATAAAGTTATTTTAAAGTTGAGATTAATGATGGAATTGAGGCACCCTCTGAAGGAATTAATTTCTATGAAGGAATTAATTTTGCTAAACTATTTCATGCTATTTTATTCTGAAAGAAGAAGCTCATTTCACTTAAATTAAATAGAAATTAATTCATTAAAAAAAATAACAAAAACATTATTTTAAAATGTATGATCTGTTTAATAACCTATTTTGAACATTTCTGACTTTATAAACAAAGCGGGTGGCTTACCACTAGGCTATAAATGGGAAACTGCTTTCCTTGTTTTCCGTTTACGGCACAGAACCAGAAGTAATATGCTTCCGCATTTTGTGTTGAGTAAAATAGAAGTTTACATATGTAAACAGTGTTCATAGTTTCATATGGAAGTAATTACCAGTTGGAGAATTACTATTTACTCCTTTCCTTTACTAAGTACATATAGCAATGTTGTCATCACATGATTGTGACAAATAAGGTAAATGCAATCCTGTAGACAGTGTGCTCATTAGCCACTGGTCTGATGTCATCAAGCTCCAATGCTGTAGTTGCAGAGGGACAAACCATCCTACAAATGACTGCATAAATTCAGAAACTTCACCTGGATCCCCAGTAAATCTTGAAGCTTGCTCATGCTCTGTTCTGGTACCACACTCCATCTTGCATAGTTCCCACCGTCTTTGAAACCCGGTTCCAGAGGACTGTTTATGTCTCAGACAGAAGGGATGATATTTTAATGTCTCCTGGACCAAAGACCTGTCCACGTCCCAACAGCAGTTTTTATCAGGCTCCAGCAATGGCATCTGATCCAACCAAACTTATCTCCTTGTCTCACATCCAGTGACATCCCTTACCCTGTTGCTTTGGCTCCCACAGCTTGAAGTGCTGTCTGTAGAATTCCTGTGCGTATTGCAGCATATATTACATTGCCTTTTGCAGTGTATCATATGCACGGGAGGCATTTATCTCAAGCCAGGGACTTCTGCGTCTGTCATTACTAACAATGCTTGCTTTTAAACATGCACATGAACATGCATAAGAGCTCATCAATGAACATTGTGTAATAGCCCAGCCAGTCGCATGGGCAGATGTACCACAAAATGGATTAGGCAATTGTCCAGCCATATTAGCTGGAGAATGGCCTTTACACCAGTCTGTAGCATAGTCAGTACTGCTGTTGTTCTGTAGTCCTTCTTTGCACTCCAATCTTCTCACTGATCTAATTTTAAATGATCATCTCTACCATAATGAATGAGATGCACTCCGATACTACAGCAGATTCTTGCATATGGACCAGGCCCACTGACAGCTTCTCTAATCTTATCTTTTCATCCCTGTGGGCTCTGCAGATGTATCTTCTCTCGTCAATGTGGTTGTGCAGCCTCAAAAGAAGATGGTGAACAGCCAAGGCATAGCCTTGTTTGTAATGATGCTAATGGCATTAAGGCACGAGTGCAGTTAGGATAAGGCTCTCTGAGTACCTGTCTGGTACAACTAACCATCCACTGTAATACACAAGAGGCTTGAAAAGGTGAAAAAGTGTTTCACATAACTTATGAGATTGTGGCCTTATTATAAGATTAGTTACTCTGCGTCTACAGCACGCTCCCTGCTACACTCCAACTCAAACAATAAGCGGTCTTCTCTAGCAGCACAGTCAATAGTGACAAAATTAGTCATCAAATATCATCAATTATGGCATCAGTTCACTCTATCCGACATTGCAGATTGTAACTATTACAACAAGATTAGTAACAATTAAAGCGCTACCTACTGAATCTACTTCCTCAAATCCTTGACCAGACTAAAATGAGAAAGATGTTGAGCATGATGTAGGGAGCACCTTTTATAGGCTGTAGACCCCTCATGGGGTCACAGTCACAAGGTGACATTGACACGGAAACAAGTAAACCATCTTCAAACACATTTAACATCAACCAATTTCGGTACCAAACAACACAAACGAATCTTTACAGAAATGGAACCACTGTCTTTATTTAAACTTTAATACAGATCAAGTTTTTCTATTCACACTGCCCATGACCCATTTATTAATTTAAACATTTCACACTGCCCACAACTAATTCGTTTTATTTCATCTGCCCAGGACTCATTAATTCAGTTTACACACAGCCATGATGTAATACATTCACTGTAGCCCAGAGCTTCATTTCCATGCATTTTCACTCTGAGTAAGTAAATACACAGTGTAAATTGGCTGTATATTGATAGATTACTATAGACATACTTTACCGCTGCATACAAACAAATGTTGTTAGCTTGATAGCTAGTTTGCTTGTTAGCTTGATAAAGCTTGATAGGTGGTTAGCTTGTTAGCTTGATAAATAAAGCTAACCAGCTATCAAGCTTTATAAAGCTAACAACATTTGTTTTTATGTTTAATGCACATAGCCGATTTCCACACATACAGTGCCTTGCGAAAGTATTCGACCACCTTGAACTGTTCGACCTTTTGCCACATTTCAGGCCTCAAACATAAAGATATAAAACTGTAATTTTTTTGTGAAGAACCAACAACAGGTGGGACACAATCATGAAGTGGAATGAAATTTATTGGATATTTCAAACTTTTTCAACAAATAAAAAACTGAAAAATTATTCAGCCCCCTTTAGTTAATAATTTGTAGCGACACCTTTTGCTGCGATTACAGCTGTAAGTCGCTTGGGGTATGTCTCTATCAGATTTACACATCGAGAGACTGAAATTTTTGCCCATTCCTCC
>JAFFST010048816.1:54066-79185 GCA_022414735.1 Noturus placidus
TAGATCTCTGCAGGTCATCCAGAGTGATCATGGGCCTCTTGGCTGCATCTCTGATCAGTCTTCTCCTTGTATGAGCTGAAAGTTTAGAGGGACGGCCGGGTCTTGGTAGATTTGCAGTGGTCTGATACTCCTTCCATTTCAATATTATCGCTTGCACAGTGCTCCTTGGGATGTTTAAAGCTTGGGAAATCTTTCTGTATCCAAATCCGGCTTTAAACTTCTCCACAACAGTATCTCGGACCTGCCTGGTGTGTTCCTTGTTCTTCATGATGCTCTCTGTGCTTTAAACGGACCTCTGAGACTATCACAGAGCAGGTGCATTTATACGGAGACTTGATTACACACTGGTGGATTCTATTTATCAACATTAGACATTTAGGTCAACATTGGTTCATTCAGAGATCCTCACTGAACTTCCGGAGAGAGTTTGCTGCACTGAAAGTAAAGGGGCTGAATAATTTTGCTCGCCCAATTTTTCAGTTTTTTATTTGTTGAAAAAGTTTGAAATATCCAATAAATTTCGTTCCACTTCATGATTGTGTCCCAGCTGTTGTTGATTCTTCACAAAAAATTACAGTTTTATATCTTTATGTTTGAGGCCTGAAATGTGGCAAAAGGTCGAATAGTTCAAGGGGGCCGAATACTTTCGCAAGGCACTGTATGTTTGGACCACTATTGCCGAAATGTGCAATAGTGAAAAATAAGGAAGTTCCTGGTTTGGACACTGGGTGTCACTGAAGCCGAATCTGTAAACTCTGCCTCTTTTGCCATATTTAAAAGTTTATTGAAAAGGCCTACATTAATCTTGTCAATATTTTGGGTAGACAACATGGCAGCACAAAAGAAACACAAGCAGAAAGTGAACACAGGAGGTTTTGAGGTTTTTTTTTTGTTTATTTATTTATTTTTTTTAATAAGGTGACTTTGAAATCAATTACTCTGAAGGAATATGACTAGTGAAATCTGTAAAATATGTATTTACCCAATAATATTGAAGCACAGAAGAAACTGCTTAAAAATCTTTTGACCCCAATAATAACGCCAATAAGACTGAAGACTGCTGGTATAAGCACACTGCTAAACATAGCATAGTTTACACACAACTGCTTGAGTCCTGCAAAGTGTAGATCTTAAAATTATACTGCAAATAGATAGATTTTTTTTTTGGGGGGGGGGGTTACTGTTTGAGCAGGATTTTAAAGCTGTAACAAGCTGGTTATGATTATTAAACAGGATTAACATAAAGTTCCTGAATTAAGCCACAGGATGTAATGTTTACAAAACACGGGTCACTTCTTTACCTTGTGCTTGTACATTTTCTACACTAAAGATTTAAAATTATGAACAAGACTACAAAACAATTCAAAACTGCTCTTGGTTTTGCAATGAGCCAAATGTTTATGTGTGTAATTTATGATGTAATCATATTTTCTTTGGAAAAGTATTTGTTTAAAAATGGATTATTAAAAAACATGTTTCAGTATTTTTAATATTATTATTATTATTATTATTATTATTATAGTCCGTCCATCCATCCATCCATCCTTCCTTCAGGGTCACGGAGGAACCTGGAGCCTCTTCCAGGGAGCATTGGGCACACAAGGCGGGGTACACCCTGGACAGGGTGCCTATTATTATTGTTATTATTATTGTTATTATTGTTATTATTATTATTATACTAATAAAAAATATTATTTTAATTTGATTCATTAACCAAAACAAAAAACACTTTTACCGTTTATTTAATTTCATGCAAATTTGGACACATTTTACTACACATTTACATGTCTACACTTACCTACAAGTCCTTTTAACAGTACTCTGTGTGTTGGGTCTCACCTGGTATTTTTTTGTTTTGTTTTAAATTCAGCATAATCCGTGAATGGAAATGATCTTTGCTGAAATTTGAATAAAAGGGGGATAGGGACCTGAAAAGTTTAAACAGTGGTGCTTGAAAGTTTGTGGCTTTTTTACATTTCTGAATAAATATGAACAAAAACATCACCAGATTTTCACGATCTAAAAGTAGATAACGAGAACCCAATTAAACCGATGAGAGATTTTTTTTTATTTTTGGTCATTTATTGACTGTGGAAACTGATCCAATGTTACATCTCAGTGTACTTTTGAGTGGCAAAAGTATGTGAACCTCTAGGATTAGCAGTTAATTTGAAGGTGAAATTAGAGTCAGGTGTTTTCAAGCAATGGGATGCCAATCAGGTGTGAGTATGCACCATGTTTTATTTAAAGATCAGAGATCTATCAAAGCCTGATCTTTACAACACATGCTTGTGGAAGTGTATCTTGGCATTAACAAAGGAGATTTCTGAGAAAGAGTTTTTTTGATGATGCTCATCAGGCTGGAAAAGGTTATAAAACCATCTCTAAAGAGTTTGGACACCACCAATCCACAGTGGGTACAAATGGAGGAAATTCAAGAGCATTGTTGCCTTCCCTAGGAGTGGTCGACCAGCTAAGATCACTCCAAGAGCAATATCCCATGAGGTCATAAAGGAACCCAGGGTAACATCTAAGCAACTAAAAGCCTCTCTCACATTGGCTAATGTTCATGTTTATGAGTCCACCATCAGGAGAACACTGAACAACAATGCTGTTCTTAGCAGGGCTGCAAGGAGAAAGCCATTGCTCTCCAAAAGAACACTGCTGCCCTTCTGCAGTTTGCCTAAAATCACGTGGACAAGCCAGAAGACTATGTATTCTTTTGTGAAAAATGTTTTGTAGATAGAGGAGACCAAAATAGATATAATATTTTTGGGTTAAAAGAGAAGGGTATGATTGGAGAAAGGAAAACACTCTGCATTCCAGCTTAAGAACTTTATCTCATCTGTGAAACATGGTGGTGGTAGTATCATGGTTTGGACCCATTTTGCTGCATCTGGGTCAGGACAACTTGCCATCAATGAATTCTGAATTATACCAGGAAACTCTAAAGGAAAATGTCAGGACATCTGTCCATGAACTGAATCTCAAGAGAAAGTGGGTCACGTGTAAGTCCTGAAATTAATCTAATCGAAATGTTGCAGAAGGACCTGAAGAAAGCAGTTTATGTGAGGAAACCCACCAAAATCCCAGAATTGAAGCTGTTCTGTACTGAGGAACGGGCTAAAATTCCTCCAAGCTGATGTGCAGGACTGATCAACAGTTACAGTCTCATTTGTCTCACATGAGTTGTCTTTGTCTACTTTTATTACTTGTGTGAAACTCTGCTGATGTTTTAGGTCATATTTATCTAGAAATACAGAATATTCTAAAGTGTTCACGAACTTTTAAGCACCACTAGACATAAATTTTATGATTTTTAGCTGCTTATCTGTTTATTATTATTATTATTATTATTATTATTATTATTATTATTATTATTACTACTTTTATTACTATTATTATTATTATTAATGTGGTGGTGGTGTTGTTTGCTGAGGTTATTAAAATCAGACATTTATTTTGTGGCTATTTACATTTGGAACATTTAACAGTAAATTTGTTGTAATCTAAGCAGTTTGTTAAATTATTCTCACCACTACTTTTTACTTGTATGTGATAATAGAAAATTCTGTAATTGTCTCATTGGTGTACAGTTGAGATTTATTTTTTATTTTTTTTTATTTGTAAGACCCAAAATGGATTTAGTACCTGTGTAATGGATTTATCACAGTCACATCTTGGTTTCAGCATTTATGACATTCAGCATATTTTTATAATTCACATAATTTTTATTGGGAGTTTTTTTATGTTGATTTGCTGTCAATGGATATTTTTTTTTTGTAGCTGAATTAACTCTACAGATTAGCTAAAATGATAGTGTCTTATTTTCTGTTTTCCACTGATGTAGGATCATGTCCGAGTGTACTGTATATCCTCATGTTTGTTACACTTCTATCTGTATTTGTAAATAATATGTATGTTGTTGAGAGTGCAATTAAACAGTTAATCTGCAATGTAACACTTTTTTAAAAAGTCATTTCATTTCAATATGTCGCTGTCAAAAACAGCAAAAAATAAAAATTTGCATCTACAGTAAACAAAAGTGAGTACACCCCTCAGATTTTTGTAAATATTTGATGATATCTTTTCATGTGACAGAACTGAAGAATTGACACTTTGCTACAATGTAAAGTAGTGAGTGCCTTGCTGAAGAAGCTGAGGGTGAAGGTGATGGACTGGCCAAGCATGTGGAAGTGGAGTGGAAGAGGACTCCAGTGGCAACCTGTGAAGCTCTGGTGAACTCCATGCCCAAGAGTCTTTAGGCAGTGCTGGAAAATAATGGTGGCCACACAAAATATTGACACTTTGCGCCCAATTTGGACATTTTCACTTAGGGGTGTACTCACTTTTGTTGCCAGCGGTTTAGACATTAATGGCTGTGTGTTGAGTTATTTTGAGGGGACAGCAAATTTACACTGTTACACAAGCTGTACACTCACTACTTTACATTGTAGCAAAGTCTCATATCTTCACATGAAAAGATATAATCAAATATTTACACGTGAGGGGTGTATTTACTTTTGTGAGATACTGTATATAGTTTTAAGATAGATTAAAAGTAAAATCTATTTATTTAGGCATTTTACCAAGCATGAAGGTGAACAGGAATTTAACTTGAACACATGCACATTCATGCAATTATCCAACCATAAAATCATGCAGGTCAGGAGCCTCAGATAATGTTCACATGAAACATCAGAACGGGAAAAAAAATGTATTTCAGAAACTGCTGATCTCCTGAGATTTTTATTCACAACAGTCTGTAGAGTTTCCACAGAATACTGTGGAATATGCCCTGCTGATATCAACAGATCAAAGGAGAATGGCCACATTGCTTTGAGCAGAAAAGCATCACCTTGTACCTTGAGTTGAATGCGCTGCAAAGGGGGCAAAAACAGAACAGGAATCCAGAACAGGAATGTGAGGACACATTGGGCACAGACTCACCGAAACTTAACAGTTGAAGATTAGAAAAAGACCAAGCATTGATTTTACAATCTTTAACTACCCAGTTTAAGTGAACGTGTTCCCAGATTCCTGTTCTTAGCTGACAGGAGTGGAAACTGACGTTTTTTTTCCTGTTGTAGTCCATCTGCCTCAACTTTCTGAAATTCTAAGATGCTTTCCTGCTCACCATGGTTATTTGAGTTACCGTAGCCTTGTTAGCTCAATCTGGCCATTCTTCTCTGACCTCTTGAACTGAAATGGCACTTAACATATAACATATAAAGTGAATGTATGTTCAACGTACACACAAAAAACACAGAGCGTTGGGATTTCCGAGCTGTTTTCTGCACCACCTGCAGTTTCGGAAAACTATTTAAACATACAACCCCCACCCACAGTCCATTTAAATTAAACTCATCTGTGAAACTCCTGCAGTTTCTGTAGCACTAAAGCAACTTCCTTCAAAAAGGAAGTTCATTAAAAAAAATTGTTAAAAATTCTAGAAATCAATTGACATGCACAAGAATGGCAACAAATTACAAAAGGTAGTCAACGTTCTCACACAAGGCATTTAGCAAGGAAGTTTGAGCATAAAATGTGAGGTATGCCATCAGTCTGCCAAATAGCATTCATGGTTCTATGAACCATGACAAAAGAAAGAAACTAAATTTCCCCCAATATACATACAAGATGTTTTCCATTATCCAGGACAATAATGGTAGTTATTGGTAAGTTTTTTTTCTCTTTTCGTTTCTGCTGGACATGATGCTTTATCAAAGATCAAGATAATATTAGTACTGTCTGATACTTTTATCTGCAGTTTCATAAACTTCCAGACAGCAATATCCATCATCACATAGTGTGGTTGTTTATCAATCACCAGCCTCTGTGTGTTGTATTATACACCTTTCACTTTGATAGATATGGCCTGAAGACACAACAGCAATCTCCTGGAACACACGTCACTGCAGGTTGCTGTGTATTTGTTCAGGTAACAATACATGCACTCTTCTGATTTATTAAGTGCCAACGTACATCTAAATTATGTAAAGCTATAAATAGATACATAGCCGGGTTCAGTAAAGGAGTAAAACAAGAATTTACACATTAGTTTGATAAAGCCAGTTTAATACGCATACAAATAAAACAGTTCCAGGTGTAGACTGCCTGTGAAAGCTTATAAAAGGCAAATAGACTGAGGGTTCATTTAAAGTGACGTAGTCATTTGTTGGTTATAAATTATTCGATGTTTGAAGGGATTAAAATAGGTCTATTTAAGACATACAAGGTGTTATGCAGTTATTCAGGCTCAGGATGATGGGTGGATTTAGGGAGACAGTTGTGTCAGGAGCTAGCTGAATAAATGAAGCCGATGGTATTAATATTTTAAGAGGTGTTGAAATATGCATCTGTATGAGTTGGTGTTTGGTTATATTTTGTAGCTATTGGAATTATATGGGCTTTCTAAAGTCAAGTTGTTGTATGCTGATGGCGAGGTATTTGGACGTATGGGGGTATTAGTAATTAATGGGTGTCTAAATGGTTGAAAAGTGAAAATGTGGAGTTAATAGTCTAAACGTGTATGGGAATTTTGTTAGGTTAAAGATAAAAAAGACTAAATGACTAAATAGTGAATCAGTGACTACGTTTATATGGACAGCAGTAATCTAATTATTGACCTTATTCTGAATAAGACAATAATGTGATTAAAGTGTTTACATGAGTCACTTTTAGAATACTCCTGTCATGTTCCCGTTTCACATGTTATAGAACATAGTTCGATTAACAACACAAGTCATTACATCACCGCACCACGCCGACATCTCGACATCCCTCCAGAATTCACGTATTAACATACAGTTCGTCTTCGTTATGGTACCATATACAGTTTTGGGTGTTTTTATTTAAAAAAAAATTACGGACGCTTTCAGTGTGGTTAATTATTTGTCATGGTGTTCATGATTATAGAGAACTGCTTGAATCCATGGGCTGCATCACACATTGCATACTTACCGCTATATGGTAGCTGAGATACATGTATTTTCCCCCACTACAGGACTATAGTAGTAAAGTATGCGGTTTGGGACACAGCCGTGCTCTCTCATTCGCCGTAAAAAGCACTGCCGTGTGTGATTGTGTTCTGTCGCAAAATGCGGTGAAAACTCTCACACGACGTTCATAATGTGATTACGGTGTTTACATGTCTGTAATATACGTCCATAATGCGACTAAAACAGGAATACTCCACCTGTCTTAATTCGATTAGTGTTTACTTCGAGTATGAATTTAATCGGATTAAGGTAATTAAAAATTGCTGTTTACATGGTAGCTTCTTAATTAGAGTATCGTCTTAATCGGGTTAATAGTGGATTATTGTTGTCCATGTAAATGTACTGACTGTGTACCGTGTACAATCCAGCTGTAGACTGCACTTTTTACTGTTTTTCAGGAAAGATTTTAAGGCCGAAAAACTACACTGCAAATGAACAACTAGCCTGTAAATTACAGTCAATTCTCAATAACAGGTCAATTATATTCTTTAGCTGTAATTTGCTGATGTAAAATAAAATAAACCTGTTAAAGACAATCTTCTGACATTGGACACTTCGATGTCTTGATAGACTCACGGTTAGTCACACACATGTAGACTGGTCAGAACAAGCTCTGCTGGACATTTGCTTCCAATAAAACAAGCTAGTATTTCCCTCTAATAATACTTTATTTCGAATGATTTTCTCTCAGTTTATGTTAATCAGTTCACTAATCAATTAGCTAAAGTATCATGTTATAATAACAACATGCTAAACTTGTCTAGCTTTTATGAGAGATGCCAGAGTATAATATTGATTGTCATGTTGCTTGCTCATTAGATAATTTAAAAAAAAAAATCAGATTGCGACTTGTCAAAACTACTTTGTGTTCAGTTCTTTCCTCAGGACAGTAGTTGCTGGAGTCAATGTCGACACGCTTGGGCTCTCACACCAGTTCCATAATCTTGCATATCCTTGCACTACTATATAATCTGTGTCCATCTCAGCTAACTTGTACGTGAGAGTTTACTTTCTTAAATTTATACAGATAATACATTATTTAATTTATTTCTTGTGGATAGATGCAACATTGAAATTATTATTTGACTACACATAACAGTATCAATATGTATGGTTAGTATTAATGTTTGCTTATTCCATCCATCCATCTTCAACCGCTTACTCGTTTTCAGGGTCACGGGGAACCCGGAGCCTATCCCAGGAGGCATCGGGCACAAGGCGGGGTACACCCTGGACAGGGTGCCAGTCCATCGCAGGGCACAGTCACATACACACTCACATTCATACACTACGGACACTTTAGACACGCCAATCAACCTACCATGCATGTCTTTGGACTGGGGGAGGAAACCGGAGTACCCGGAGGAAACCCCCGACACACCGTGCGCCCCTGTTTGCTTATTCATTTGGTGTAATTTGGAATAAACAAATTCAGCCTATAGGCTACTTATTATATTTATATTCAAACCTGTTACATCAGGAAATGTGAGTGAGCCAGTTCTGTATATGCAATTTTAATGCCATTGTCCTAATATACATTTTCCATACTAACCCTGATTATAAACTATGAACAGGATGCAGTCTGCTGTGAAGCTAATAGTTCTTGCTTATTGCAGATTTGGCAGACTTGGATAGAAAAGATCACAGGAGCAGTTGGTTCTTACTCTCATGCTGGAGGGAGCTGGCAGTTCATAGCATAGCATGTTCATTAACATGAAAGAGTATTGGATAGAACAGGTTATTCACTTATGGTTTAGTTACTGTGTTCATTCACTCAGCTTCATATACATGCTTTATCCTGGACACTGATTGTGAGTAGGTGTAAAAAACAAATCAACAAAACAAAACAAAAACAGACCAGCACACACCTTTAATGTAATCCAATTTGTAATGTGCACATTCAATGTTGTACACATTAATTGCTTCCCTGGGGTTCTGATTCCACGTGTTTCCATTCTGGTTTCATTTTCATTCTTCATTGTTTTTTTCTCCTTCCTTAACCTGTATATCACTTGTGTCTAGTTCATACTTGCAGGCACACATTGGGTGTGATGGAATTTTAAGCACCATACATATGCTGTCTGCTATGTTATTATTATTATTATTAGTAGTAGTAGTAGTAGTAGTAATAGTAGTAACAGTAGTAGTAGTAGCAGTAGTAGTGTAGTATTGGAGCCTGTTTACCACATTCTGTATATGTGATTACTATGGCCAATAATTTGGATTTAAAACATTTGTATGCATTTCCAATCATGTCACATGTCGTATTAACTTATAAACATGAAATTAGTATGTATTTCTGCAAAACTTATTATTTATTGGTAACATGTTTGACTACGTAGTTCTGTATATTGAAATAAAACAGAATAACTGAACAGAATAACTGCTTTATTCTGGTGCATCCGTGCCATCAATTACTTGTTTGTTTGTTTGTTTGTTTGTTTGTTTGTTCAATAGGGAAAATTATACTACATTAATGATTACTACATGATCCAAGATGATTTTCTACTAGCTTGCATATTTTAGGCCTGCATGAAGACAATGCTATGCTTTGACAGTTTTAAAAATGGTCCATATGGCCCATATGTCTGAAAAGCCACGTAGGCCATAAACAATGTGAGATGGCTGAACAGTGGCTGATTGGTAGGAGAGAGTCAACATTTGGTAAGACTTACTGTGCAAGCAGAGATAGGAACCCTATTAATTGTGAGCACAACCTGAATTACACCTATGACGAGAGTACTGTCACATCCAAACCATTTACACTGATGAGGTGACATGAGCGATATTGATCCATCCAGGATAGATGGCCCTGGAAGATATAAAACTGAAGTCCCTTCCTTCAGCCAGGAAGCAAATACTCAAGTGGTTCCAGATTCTGTCAGCATGCTGTCTGTTGCACTGCTCTACATTTTGGCCTTGGTTTTCCCTGCAGATAAGGCGTTACCTTTATACTCAGATACAGCACTCACACCACATGAAGGTAAGTTCAGCCAGTTTCTCGACCAATTTGAAAGACAAGACATAGAGTTTTAATTAAACTTCATCTGTAACAGATGCAGAACTAGGGGTTACAATAACAGACACATGATATATACTATAAAATGACATTTTACAGTACTTAATTGCAATATATGTTACATTTTCATATTGATGCTATTACCGTGCTGGTTTGCTTGCAGACTGTCTTAGGAACATTTATGGAAAGAGATAGATTTTTATGTGAAATAATAAAAAAATGTTTACAATTTGTAGTTTTTAATACAAGTTCATACAATGAAATGTAATTCAGTAGGTATTCTAGATTCTGTTCTGCTTACATTATGTTTCCCATCGTGTCACGGTGTTCAGGCTACAACATACCATACATTCTAGAGCTAATTTATCCCAAGAACTAAACTTGAGTTGAATTCTTTAATGAGATAAGATGAATATCTAGGTGCCCATGAATTATTATTTTTTTAAATGCAGAGACTCGATATGCCTCTGAAGTTCTACAAAAATGTCTTCACTCAGTCCATTATTCCGACAGTTAAAACTGTATGCTTACTAGGATATTTATAAGTGCCACTCTATTAGATAGCATAATGCATTGATGCCAATCTTCTGTGTTCTACCAGACCTCCTTCAGAAACTGGTGACAGAAATAGAGGATGGACAGAGCAATGACCTGAGTGCACAAAGAGATGTCAAAACCATCCTTCCCATCTTGCATCACCAGGAAGAAGAGAGCGACTCTTGGCCTAATGGTGAGAGGATGTGAGGATGTGTATAGATCACATGTATTAGTTTTCATCTTTTATTATGATTTAAATCCAGGTTCTCTTGCATGTTTCAGGAGCAAAAGAAAATCTCCAGCAGGATAAAATGAACCACATGGTAAGAACCTTATGATGTTGTCTCGTATTTCATTTCCTTTCAAGTGAATAATCTGCTGCTTGTGTAACATGGATGAAAATGGTCTTTCAGGTGGATGACTTAAAAGAAGTAGTCATGAAATTAGCAGTGGCAGACAAGCTGCGCTCTCAAGGCTTTCTTCGATCTGAGCAGAATTTACCCAAACCCAACAAGAGAGGTCAGCCATGGCTTTGTGAAATAGAAGCATGATTTGTCTATATTAGTTGCTCTTCAGGAATACTAAAGCACAATCAGGCTATTATAGGTCTAGGGTTCTTATACATAATGGAAATGTACAAAAAAATAAAAATAAGCATGTTTATTACTGTCTTATTCAATGGTTAGACTGTAGGATGAGAAGTAATTACCGTCTGCTGTCGGAAACCTCATATCGAGATGTGCCAGGTTAATCAGAAAAGAAACAATATAGACTGCTTACGATTAGGAATGGAAAACTAACTACACAACCCCATAGCATGTTTTTTTTTTCCCCACGATATCACATAATGTGCTCACAGTTTTATACTGAAGTCAGATATTATTAAATTATTTAGTTTGAGAAAACGGAATAATTTATTTTAAGACTCATAAGTAAATTAACCTTGTCCAACCTTTAGCTTTATTCATGTCCAACTGGACAAAAATGAACACTGAAAGAGTTCATGCAACACTTGAGGGGTTCATTCAACACTGGGGACTTTGCTGTGCACTGCTTAGCAATATAGTTCAGAAATATAATTTATGACCATGGTCTCACACTTTGTAAAAATTCTCATGATCATATAGAGAGAACACGTGGAAAGTTAAGCAGTGGGGTTTGAATCCAGACCTTTGCATGTAACAATTTATATGGAATCTAAGGAAATCCAACTTCATTACACTTGCTTGTTCAAACTTGTACTAATTTCTCATGCAATCAGGTTGATTTTTTTCTTGTTTTTTAGTTTTGATTGGTGTACCTCTGTTATCTTGTTTTGAAAACCTTGTAGACTATTTCAGTTTCATTTCATTAATCATTCTCAGTATTTTCAGAAGCACTATCGCTTGATGTTAATAGTATAACTATTTATTTATTTTTTTTTTGCATTACAGAATATCATCAAACCAATATATTGTCACACTGCTAGAAATACTGAACAATTAAGCTCTTTGTTTTTGTTTCTCCTTGACAGCCTGCTTCTGGAAGTACTGTGTGACAAACTAGAAGTCCTGTGAGAATGACAGAGGATCAGTCATCGAAAAGGTCGCGTTTGTCTTCTCCCTCAAGCATCAATCCAGCAGCCCTTTAGCAGTGTGCATTAATTTAACTACAGCACATTAAACTAGAACATGGATATATTTTTAAACAACATGATTACATCTAATCTCTGCAAAATAGCTATGTAGAAAAGTGGAGCTTACACTGTGTCTGTACATGTTATGAGCATTATGTACAGCAAATGTGAATCACCTCTGTATGTTTCAATCCGCAGTACATCTTCATTCTAAATTCTGCATGTTCATAAGCACACAAAAGAACAAAAAGTGTGCATAATGTTGGTGATATGTATGAAATTTTATTTTTAATTAAATTGTGAAATGAAATACATTTGACCTTTTTCTTTAGTAATGGTACTATGATCTGAATGTAACATTTTCTGTAATACAAATACATATTGTGTAGATGAATGCAGAATACCATAACATGAAAGATCAGTATATGTTGATTCAGTGATCAATTTTCCAGTATGCTTTGTTATGGTATAGTGTTTTAACTCACATTTACCTTACATTGCTATACTATAATTGCATGATACATGTATACATAATACTATGCATATACATAACGTGTAAATATTAGGATTGAATAGATAAACTCAAGGGGGAAAGCGTTCTTCAAGGTGCTGTTGTATGGTTAACAGATGTAGATTTCTTAAAGGCTTCATCTTGGAAACTTTTATCAAATAGAAACTCTTTCTTGTAGGGCTTTAGATAAAATATTTCTCTAGAAAAATCCCCATAGAACTAAAACAAAAATAAAATAAAATAAAAATAGAGTGTAAACACTTTTAAAAGAATGTTTCTCTGTGTAAAATACATATATACACTATGGACAAAGCAAATCACATTTGATGTACATTAAATTGCACAAATGACTCATTTAATAGGCTACATAAGGGCTTATGCAAGCGGACTATAAAGCAATTATTCAGGGATCCTGTTTGAAAAATTTAACATGCCAATATGACAAATTAAGATTTTATTCATCATTAAATAACATTTCTTGAGAATTAATCATCTGAATCTCAAGTGTTTTAGGTTAATGGACTGAATACATTTTTAAAAAATGAAACATTAAATGGCACACTAGCACAATTCAGTACATTAATAAACATTTCGATATTATACTCGATACTATACCACACTCACAGAATTCAGTTATTTAAACTGAACCTGACACTTTATTTAATTTAAAGCTATTTACAAAATTTAGGCTGAATGTCCTCCTTCATGTATAGAGTTGATGGAAATGCTGGAGATTTATGTCCTCTTGCTAGCAACACTCAGATAGGCTTTCTCAATCTCAACGCTGGCTGGACAAGTCTGTTTGAACTCCTCTCTCTCATATGCATACTGCATGTAGCGATGTACGCCACTGAAATGAGCCGGGATCTCAAAGTTACAGTACTTCTTGGCAGCAACCTTCAAATATAGAGAAAATGAGACATAATATGACTTTTGGTTTACTGCACATTGTTAAAAAAATATACCCCAGAATATACCAAACATTAAGGATACCTATCTTCTCAAAACTCATAATTAGAGAGCTAACAGCTAATATGTTGTCTATTATATGATACATATAAAACATTTCAAGGACACATTTTTCTTTCACTTCAACTTGTCTGTCTCACCTTGATCACATGCAATTTGGGCAGCAAGTTGCAGTCTGCCAACGTCAGGCGGTTGCCATCGAGGTACTTCCTCTTGGAGACAGAAATGTCCTCGGTGGAGTTGTGGTCTATTTCCTCAGGCAGTGGTGTGTTTAGATAATTATCAAGGCGTGTAAACTCCCTTAGCAAAGCCTGCTCTTGTACTGTGTGGACGAAGAATAAACAAATGTATCTTATTTGTACTTGTATAGTACTTTTTATACTCCATCCACAGTATTAGGAAGATCTGTACACCTGCATATTCATGCAATTATCCAGTCATCCAATCATGTGGCAGCAGCACAATGCATAAAGTCATGGAAATACACTTGAAGAGTTTCAGTAAATGTCCACATCAAATATCAGAATGTAATCCGAGGTTTCAGTGGTCACAGGTTCACCTAAACTGGACAGGTGAAGATTGGAGAAAGACCAGGCGATGTTTAAAAAAAGCACTTACTCTGCGCACTTTGCTTCTGGTACTCAATTAATGGATCTTGTATAGTAGCACTACTTGTATTGTTCTCTGCTTGATATCACTTTGCTTGTATCTCTCATTTGTAAGTCGCTTTGGATAAAAGCATCTGCTAAGTGAATAATCCATCCATCCATCCATCCATCTTCAACCGCTTACTCCTTGTCAGGGTCACGGGGGAACCTGGAGCCTATCCCAGGGAGCATCGGGCACAAGGCGGGGTACACCCTGGACAGGGTGCCAGTCCATCTCAGGGCACAATCACACACACACACACACACACACACACACACACACTACAGACACTTTAGACACGCCAATCAGCCTAACATGCATGTCTTTGGACTGGGGGAGGAAACCGGAGTACCCGGAGGAAACCCCCGACGCACAGGGAGAACATGCAAACTCCGCACACACATGGCCCTGGTGGGACTTGAACCCCGGACCGTGGAGGTGTGAGGCAGACGTGCTAACCACTAAGCCACCGTGCGCCCTCCTAAGTGAATAAATGTAAATGTAAATGTAAATGTTTATCCATTGTGAAGTTTGTGTGAGCCTGTGCCTACTGTAGCGTCACAGTCCTGTTTTTGGCTGACAGGAGCGAAAACTGATAAGGGCTTCTGCTGTTGTATTCCATCCACCTCAAGGTTCAACATATTGTGAGTTCTGAGATATCAGAACTTAATGAATGGTTAACTAGTTAGTACCATAGTCTTCCTGTAAGCTCAAGCCATTCTCCCCTCATCAGAACTGCTGCTCACTAGACTGTTTAATGGTTTTTGCAGCATTCTGTGTAAAATCCCAATAACTCAGTAGTTTTGAAATTCTCAAACCAGCCTGTCTGGCATCAACAACCATGCTATGTCAAAATCACTAAGATCACACTGTTGAACATGAACTGAAGCTGTTGACCTGTATCTGCAGGATTTTATGCTTTGGCTGTGCAGGCGTAAAGTAGTCGGTAAGTGTAATTTCTGTGGGAAAAATTGCTGAATAAATCGAGCTGTAAAATGCTCACAGTATGATACTTACTATATTTAGACATAAATAAAGTACTAATCAATAATGTAAGAGCATTTTTTAAACATTGATTAAATATAACTAACCTCTGTTATTTGGACTGTTCTTGATGAAAGCAGAAAACTTGGCGAAAATATCAGCACCCACATCAAATGACTCTTTATTCAGGGGACTGAGATGAGGGTATCTGAGGGTAGAGCAGGAGAGACTGAGTGAGATCGGTCTGTATGTCTGGTAAAATCATGGCTTATGTGGTGACAAATTGATTTTGAACAGGTTATACTATGTGAAATTGTTCCATTATTTTTAATACAATAATATATCTGTTATTAATCAACAAAGTCAGTTAAGTAGAGTTCTAGATGTCTAAGAGTACAAACATGGAGCATTGGATTAAGTGTATATTCATACCTGGGAGGGGCAAGGGTTGCCTCCAGAAACTCCTCAATCTTAATGAAGTCAGTCTTAAGGGCACCGTTGTATAGGAGGAAAGGAGGGTTAGTCCCTGGAGCTAAGTCTTTCAACTCTTCTGGCTTCCTGCAAAGCAAAAATTTGAGTAGTCAGTGTGTGGCTACGGGGTGTGGATGAATTCATCAATCACATGGTGCATGTATTGGTCATCATTTGTTTCTGAATCAGGTGATGATTTATTCCTCTTTCACATGTTCATTAAGCAAAGCACCCGGATGTGGGAGAGGCTGGCTGTGACAGTCAGAATGACTGAGTAGCTGATTTTATTTGCTTAATGCAAACAGTAATACTGTAACATAAGTAAATAACAGGCATGACAGTTAGTCTGAAATACATATCCATGGCCACCTCACAACCTGATTATTCCAAGAATGCAACAACTGATCAAATTTCTGTAGCTAAAAATCACAATCTGGGAATTATTATGGTCAGGCACAACACTTACTTCCTCATATCGACTGTAGTAACTGTGAATTTGACTCCTTTCAGCCACAGCACCATGAAGAGACTCTGACAGAAGGGACAGTTCCCCACATTCTCTCCATCATGGCCTGCCTGGAGATACACAGGGCAAATCTGTGTTTAAGGCTGTAGCCAGACACACAGGGTCTTACATTCATATACTAGAATTGTATTTAAAAAAAAAAAAAACCCTTCTAGCTGTGTAGAGGATCACAATGTGCAGTTGGGTTCCTAGTTATTAATTAGAGAAGAGACGGAATTATTCACCATTGATCTTTTCCTCCTAATTCATCCATCCTCTACCACTTACTCCTTTTTCTGGGTCACGGGGAACCTGGAGCCTATCCCAGGAAGCATCAGGCACAGGGTGCCAGTCCATCGCAGGGCACAATCACATACACACTCACACACCCATTCATACACTACGGACACTTTAGACACGCCGGAGTACCCAGAGGAAACCCCCGAGGCACGGTGAGAACATGCAAACTCCACACACACATGGCCCTGGCGGGACTCGAACCCCGGACCCTGGAGGTGTGAGGCGGACCTGCTGAACACTAAGCCACTGTGCACCCCTCCTCCTAATTCCTAATTCATTATTCTGCCTCAAATCACAGTCGATATTCTGGCCACTGCTTTAGAAAAAAAGCCCTCAAAGAGGAAGATAAAAAGGGGTAGCTGTGTTTCTGTGTGTGTTTGGGTGCTCAGGCTTTTTATAGAAATTAATCCAAAGAGAGGAATCAACTTTAGTCCACTACAAGCCCACCTGCTACTTATTAGAATTAAAGTTCTTGTGCCATATTTCAATTTAATAATATTCTAGCACCTGGTCATTGTGTTTATTGCCAAAGTTTTCCATATAATGGGGAAATTAACATGAGTATTAAAATATCTACTTGTGCATGTACAAGCATGCGTGTCTGTGTCTGTTAGGCCTCAGGCAGGGGTCTGGGATTTCCAGTGTTTCCCTGTGTGTGTTAGATAAGATGCCACCCCTCGTCATCTCTTGAGGTGTGTACGTTGTGATAAAGAGCAGCGTATAAGAGGACAGTTACACACCAGGCACTACTATGTCAGTACGACAGCATAACAACAGGACAGTAAACTTCCAATTCAGAATGAGCATTAAGAGGATCTTTGCATCATTACACAGAGATCACGGATTAAGAGCGGACAAATATCAGCTGTAGTCTGACATTCAACACTAAAATATAAAACCAGTACAGTCTTACACTCATAAATTTGTAACATTTTCCAGTTACATCAGCATTTTTGGTATGTATGTGTATACATTTGTCATGATATCAGCTTGAGATAAGGTATCGTAATAATGTACAATCCTGTCAGTATAAAAAAATGTCAAATTTAGAATCCTGACATGTTTTTTTATATATATATATATATATATATACATCTGACATCTTTAGTTATAGTTATAGCCTGGACATCATTATTCACTTTGAATTGGAAACAAAAACAGAACTGACACTGTATAGCAATTTTGTAGGTAAAAGATAGAGGTAAGTCTATTTAGTTTGGCTTGCCTTAATAGAACTTAATGAGTTAACATATTGGAAGTAACAAATGTTTAATTCCTGATATAACCCTTGCAAATTTAAGTGACTAATATTAATGAAAGTAGAAACACCGACCTTTATGAAGAGCTCAATGCTTGGTTCTTTATCCTGTTGTAGTGCCATTATTTTCCACAATCTGGATGCTTGTTAGCCCAAAACCTGTTCAGCAGTGATCCTAGAAATTAGGATGTGACCAAGCGGGGGGGAAAAAAAATCACCACACATGCACACACACACACACATATACACACTGGCTGGTTGGGGATCTGCTCCTTCAACACTTTAAGTCTAAGGGGGAGGGACAGTCAAATGGGTGTGGCATCGACTTATATAAACTAGTGGCCAAGTAATATTTTTGAACCAGTGTTCAAAAATAGCTCACATTTTATTACACAACTCTTGATTAACTCTTGAATGAAATGTCAACGTATGGAGTGGTCTAACATTCCAGTCACTAAAGCCATCAACACTTAACATGTGTGCTATTTCTGCTCCAACGTGCCTCTCAGTAACACTACTCTCAGTGCCTGTGACTCCCTAAACAAAGCTTCCACTATGTCGAACCACAATGCCCTTCTCTCTTACTTAGTTTAATTAATGGAAAAAGGAATAAAACTTTCAAAGGTGTAGGATGTAGGGCGACTATCGAAAAGTACTTTTAAAACACTTCGATTTGTGTTAAAAGCTAATGAGTTCTGTTTAAATTAAACAAACAACAGAACCCTAGCTGGTGTGGTTAGTTGAATTTGATCAGAATTCAAATTAGAATTGTTTACAGGTTTGTTTTAGTGTTCACATTCCTTCCAGAAACTTCGTTCAAAAGTCTTTGGAAGAGAGCAGACTCTGATCTCATGAGCCATGAGTCATGCAGAGGGCGATGGTGATGGGAGTGGGAGTTGCGCTAATGAGTGTGTGATCAATGTTAAGAAACTGTTGTTCACTGAAATAAAAAGGAAGATCATCTAGATATATATATAATGGGAATTACTGAGTCACTGATGAGGTCTTCATGATTCAATGATTCAATGCTTACTTCAAACTATAGCTGAGTATGTGAGTATCTTTGCCGCCTGTTACCATGGATGCCATGTAAACTGTACTTTTATTGTTTGAACTCACATGGATGAAATATACCTAAGAAATTATGTTTGCCTACCTTAAAATTGAGTTTAACCTGTTGCCAAGCTCTGTGAACAAAAGGCAGGCATACTCCAAAGCACTGGAAACTAAAAATATATTTTGAGGAGTTTCGTTTCTGCTTTATTGAGGGGGATTTGTTGCATCACTGTGGGGATTTCACAACTGTTTGAGAAACGGTCCCAGTAGGCAAGAAAATACCCTTCAAGAAACAAACTGCAAATGCAAAAGAATATACACAATGGCAAATAGAAAGTGGTAAAGTCAATGTTCTCTTTTCTCAGAATATTCCTCTGAGGGGGGACTTCCAGTATGAAATGTACGATTGCAAAACAAGCCCTTAATATGGCTATTACTAACAAATCCTGGAAATGAAACAAGGCCAAACTCGGGACAGCACAGGAAGCAGGATAGGGCAGAGTTTACTTTGAGCTCGGTGCATCCCCTCCCCCCACTATGTGAGTATTAGACCTGTGTTGATTTTAAATCCTTGCTGCACACTTCCTTGGACATTAGAAATCAAAGAAAACTACGTTCGTGAAATGTAAAGTCCAAGAAAGATATTTTCATGGAGATACTGATGTCCGCTTTTAAGGAATGGGACACTGGATCCCTGCTGAAAGCCTACTCAGGTCGCAGAAGTAGGTTTTTTTCTTCACACTGCTCTTCTTCGTCCTGAGGGAGAACGTGTATAATTATGGACTTTGTGCTGATAAAGCAGTGCACAACATGAAAGGTAATTGTGTCTCCTGCAACTCCCAACTCTCCTATGCCTCCCAGTACATACCATCACTGATAGCACCTACAGTGGGATTTCACAAGGCTTAAGGCCACACTCAGGTCTACCTGCTTTGCAAATGAATACTGCACTATTGTTACTGAATATGTTTTTTTTTTAATGTCTCTTTGACCCAATAACAATATAAGCTATAAGGATCTTCAGACTGTCAACCTGCTGCATGTCAATAAAATGACGCACACTCCAAAGCGTGCCAGCCACAGCCATCAGCTGTTTCACACCGCCTGTGAAAAGAAGCCTGTTTTTCTCTGGGTACAATGCCATCATTGATCAGTGATTTCTCCTGGTCAGAATTTAGAGGGCAACAAACAAACAAGCCACCTCGTAGTGGTGGCATAACCAGACCATTATGTGACTCCTGCATTATGTCCCGTCCATGCAGCTGTAGCTTGTCCTGGTGTTTTCTCTGGTATTTGCTGGCTCTCAACTCAAACCATGCCTGGTCTGCTCCGGATTTCTCTGGTAAGTTTTTCTTTCGAAGATTCTGTGATGGACAAGTGAACACAGCACAGGCATTTCCTGGAGAAGAGCATGTTGTTAAGTGATTTATCTTTCGCACATCCTGTGCAAAATAGCTGTACAGTGTCAGCTTTGGAGAGGTGACTATCAGGGTCACTGCGATTGTTTTCAAAACAAACCACTGAAGAAGAGGATGTTAGTGTCTGCAATTTGCTTTAGCAGTTAACCCTTTAGTACACTATTCACTGTATTCAATATCACCATGTAATGTATTTATGTATTTATATTACTGTATATTTCATGGCTCTGTGTGTGTGTGTGTGTGTCTGTGTGTGTGTGTGTGTGTGTGTGTGTGTGTGATAGCTTTGTGAGGATGCAAGGCAGAGGGATTAACCCAACCCCAACACCCCCCAAACACATTTTTCCCTTATTTTTCCACATTTGGAAATTAGAGCTTATATTGCCAGAGATCTATAAAACATATTGATAGTGAAAATTCTCATATGCACTTATATACTTAAGTGTTATGGGTCGGAGTAGAACAGAGTTTTCAAAATGACAGAAAAATGGGATTTTGTTATAACGTTTAAAACCTGTTCTTCCAAACACTTGAACGGGATTTTGAATGGTAATGCAGAATTTTAGTCGGGTTAATGGTTTTGTGATTTACAATTTTGCACCACAAGGTGAGAGGTCATGAAATTTAAGACACTTTTCTTATCTTCTATAATAAACTATTACTGTCGGTGGCACAATGATGCAGCTGGTAGTGTTGTCGCCTCACAGCTCCAGGGTCCCTGGTTTGACCCTGCGCCTGGATTACTGACTGTGTCAGTCATTACCTCCAATAACATGCAGGTAGGTGCATTGCCTATGCTAAATTGCGCCTAAATGGGGTATGTGTGCATGGTGCACTGTGATGGACTGGCATGCCAACCAAGGTGTTTTCCAACCTCAAGTCCAGAGTTTATAGGATTGACTCCAAACCCTGACCAAGATAAGATAATGTAGATGACATTTTTATTGCTTTCTGTAAATACTGTTCCATCCATCCATCTTCTATACCGCTTATCCTTTTCTTCAGGGTCACGGGGAACTGGAGGTGTGAATCAAACGTTCTAACCACTAACCTCTAAGCCACCGTGCGCATCTGTAAATATTGTTGGGTATTCAAATTCCAATTAATGAGTAGTTTTTTAAAGTGTTCTGCACAACTGATTTTTGATTTAAAAAAAAACAAAACAGCAACAACCAAAAAAACAGGTTTCAGGTATTCATTCCAATGTAATTCTGGAAACAGATAAGTGCAGTGTTGCGAAGGATTTAATATTATAGTTCTGCACCACACCTACGATGATAAGATAAGAAAACAAGGCAGTTTCACAAGTGTTATATGGTCGGCATCACACCACAAGGCCTTTCAGACAAAGCATGTAGTATTGTACGACACACAGCACCTTGCCAACGTTAATGTGGTTTCATCGCCCAGGTTGTTTGCTGAGCACTGAACTAACACCTAGTTCGGCATTTTTTTTCTCTATCCGTAGATTTCCTTCACACGGTGTTGAGGAACCACACAGCCCACGCATGTGAGGGAGAGACGCTGACCATCAGATGTCCCTCAAAAACCTCAGTGGCTATTTTGTCTGCATTCTATGGGCGGCGAATACCAAGTCAGCACTTATGCCCGGACGCAAACACAAACGTCACAGAAGAAAGCACAGAATGCATGTCTACCATCGCCATACAAGTATAATACAGGAAGAATGTTGAATAACAATGTAGTGTAGAATGTCTCTCTGTTGTGAGGTTTAATTGTACTGCGTCCTCTGAATGTAGGCCTGAGCTTGTTTTTGTATGTGAGTAGAAAGTGGTGTCCGAGTGCCAAGATCGGAGGGCATGCCAGATTCCTGTGGCGAGTCGAGTGTTTGGACAAGATCCCTGCCCTGAAACCACCAAGTACATCCTGGTTTCCTACAAGTGTCGGCCCGGTTAGAGCACACACACACACACACACACACACACACACACACACACACACACACACACACACACACACATCTGTGTAGCACATTTACCAGTGACTTTCTATGACATAAAATGAGGCAAGTTCTTATCCTTCCTTTTCAAAGCACATCATCGCTTGCGAACAGCGTGTGAAAACGAGAGGCTGAGGCTCGCCTGTAAGAACGACACCGTGCTGGCCATCTACTCCGCCACTTTTGGCTATCTGGAGCATGACACCCCTGTATGCCCTCAAGGGGGGCATGTGAAGCCTGACATGGGTCTGGGACTGAACAGCTCACTTGTGCCATCTAGTGAACAAACTAACTGCAGAAACTGTGATTTCCATCACTAACTCTAAGTTAAAGCAAAACATACAGTATAAAGCAAATCCAAGCAAACAATAGAGTGCTGCAGGGATGGTGTGTTTTTGTAGGCCAACCCGGAAATGAGTATCGCCCTGATTCCCTCAACAAAAAATCAATAGGATTTTTCCGTTGGCTTTTGAATTATTGCAGGAAATAAGTTCTGCGAGCAGCAAACGTTTATGATTGTACATGTTTTGTTCATCAAGATAATCTTCACAAATGAACATAACTTTTATGAATTTTGAAGCCTAAACACAATGGCCAGAGGTCAAAAGCTAAAGCATGACTTCAACATTAAGCTTCCGATAGAATTTGTAGCACTACAATTTGAAAAAAACACTACAACTGGAAAATACTATAAAAAAATATTTTTTGTTAATTAAAATCATAAGTGGGGTAGTATTGATGTATTTTATTTATTGATGTATTTTATTTATTGATGTATTTTATTCCATAGAATAAAATGTGAAAATATATTGAGCTTGCATTAACCACAGACCTTATTTCAGGCATTTAACCAAAAACCCATTCAGAAAATCCATTGACTTTGGGTCAATGGAACGGAAGTGCTAAAATGCTAACCCATTTCCGGGTTTTAGGACTCTTTCCTGCAGCACTCTGCTGTTATGTATACTCTGTGTCTGCATTTTCCTTTCAGAGTGCTTGTCACCATCAGCCTTGAGAAGGGTATCAAGGAAATGTCACGGCAGAACAAACTGCAGCGTGCTGGCCAGTGTGCAGAACTTTGGCGACCCCTGCTTCCCTGGCACCAGCAAACAGCTGCAAGTGTCTTTCACATGTGGTGAGTTACAGGACTCACAGCAAGCAAGGAATAAATGAGCACTTTCACACAGTATAGAGAAATAATCTTTTGGCCACTCATAGATGTCTTTGCCTTGTTATTGTGAATTCAGTTCCTAGGTATTTGCTGGAAGATGTGGGGCGTGGAGGCGTAGATCCTTTCCGAATCTCTGATTATACACATGGTAAGATATGTAATACTTAAACGAACAAGATGGATATTGATCGATTTTCCGCAAAATTATTAGTTATTATAATTATATAAAGTCATCTTCAATCATCCAATTAAAAACAATGACTCACAGGATGCACTGATTATCACGTATCTTCTGACTTTTAATATGGCATATTTAATAGCAAAAATATATGAGAATTTCCACATAGCATTGTACAGTGGGATTGACACTGTGGATGGGAACTGAGGGGACATGGATTTTTAGTTGAACTGGTTTAATAATACATTTTACATTTACAATGCAAACGTTAACTTGTCTTTAAATATATAAAATGTGTTTTAGTACTGAATGATTAATCATGGAATTCTATACACAGAACGTTCCATGGCAAACAAACAAAAGAGCACGTGCAAGTTTTCTTACAGTCATTGATAAATTTGGAAATTTGGCATTTAACTAAAATGCAGCAACAATAACCAGACAAGATATTCATAAATACAGCTGTAAAGGTAAAAGAAGTTTTAAACATAGATAAATATTTTAGATAATTACATTAACATTAATTAAGCCTATCTGCAAAATTTAGACAGCATATTTCCTGTCCCAACCCATTATATATACACTACATTACCCTGACACATAATCACTTCACAAGTATAATCATCATCATCATCATCATCATCATCATCATCATCATCATCAAAACTCTTTTTTTTTTTTACATAAATCTGTTATAAGGTTATGCGAAATGTTAGGATTTTTTTAGTAGGAGACCTTTTTTAAATTGTGTCCTACCCCAGTTACTCAACACTGATCTGAATACATTCACCCTTATGAAATACAGTGGTGCTTTAAAGTTTGTGAAGAATTGTGAGGGAGTTTTATATATTTCTGCATAATCCTCATCAGATTTTCACACAAGTCCTAAAAGTAGACAAATAGGACCCAGTTAAATATATGAGACAAAAAAAAATTGTACTTGTTCATTTATTTATTGAGGATGAGTCAATATTACATATCTGTGAGTAGCAAAACATCTCATGAGCATTAGCCAATGTGAGAGAGGCCTTTAGTTGCTTAGATGTTACCCTGGGTTACTTTGTGACCTTGCGGACTATTACATGTCTTGCTCTTGGAGTGATCTTCGACCACTACTGGGGAGGGTAACAATGCTCTTGAATTTTCTCCATTTGTACACAATCTGTCTGAATGTGGATTGGTGGAGTCCAAACACATTAGAGATGTTTTTGTAGCCTTTTCCATCCTGATGAGCATCAACAAATCTTTTTCTGAGGTCCTCGGAAATCTGCTTTGTTCATGCCATGATACAATTCCCCAAACATGTGTCGTGAAGATCAGACGTTGATAGATCCCTGTTCTTTAAGTAAAAGAGGGTGCTCACTCACAACTGATTGTCATCCGAAATGATAGAAACCCATGACTCAAAGTTCACCTTCAAATTACAGTGCCTTGCGAAAGTATTCGGCCCCCTTGAACTGTTCGACATTTTGCCACGTTTCAGGCCTCAAACATAAAGATATAAAACTGTAATTTTTT
>JAFFST010048816.1:86788-96812 GCA_022414735.1 Noturus placidus
ACGATTAGTGGATTAGTGGACAACCCGCTCTACCGACTGAGCCACAGCCGCCCTATATATATATAATATATATATGTATGTGTGTGTATGTATGTGTATATACATTACAGTCCTTAACTGTATAATGTTCAGACAGTAAAGGGGCATGAGCTGAAGGCGGGGCAACGAGAACCTCGACTCCTGTCTCTGCTGGAGAGTTCAGGACAGTTCATGTGAGTATCTGCTTCTGACGTTTACATTTATTTCTGTTTATAGTGTTCAAATGCAAAACTGCTGTCCTGCTCCATGGGGTGTGTGTGTGAGGAGCTGTTAGCAGAATATATAAATGTTTTTTTTTGTATCTTGTGCTTTGTAAGGATTCTCTACACTTTCACAAGGCTCCCAAATTATTAAAAAGTCTAATAAGAATGTGTCATGCAGATGCCCTTGTATCTCCAGATGTGTGGACCGTATGTCTATATAGGTGGTATTGTTACACGGAGAGTGCTTTAGTAGTCATGTTTTCCAGGTTGCAGAGATTGTGTGTGTGTGTGTGTGTGTGTGTGTGTGTGTGTGTGTGTGCGTGTGTGTTTATGCCTGGGAGAAAGTGAGTAGTGGCGCTGTTAGGCAGTGTGCTACCCATTAGCCTGCATACCTCTGTGTAGTCCCGAAGCCTAAACGAGCCTCACATGAGCACACAGTCGTCTAAACTGCGTTAACATTTCACCACCCTGAACCTCATGCTGGACTAAGAAGCATTACTGTGAGGCAGTGTAATCTTCTATACGTCTATACACAGTTTCTTACTCCACAACATGACGTGAGCAAGACAGAACTCTGACTACGTTTACATGGACAGCAGTAATCTAATTATTGACCTTATTCTGAATAAGACAATATTCTGATTAAGGTGTTTACATGAGTCGCTTTTAGAATACTCCATTCATGTTCCCATTTTTTTTAATATGTAAAAGCGGAACATGAAAGGAGTATTCTAAATGTATTTCACCTACTATATAGTAGGCAAGTATGTGGATTGGGATGCGTCCGTGCTCTCTTGTTTGCCGTCACATGGTTGAGCACTGTTATCGTGCCCTGTCGCAAAATGCGTTGAAAACTCCTACACGACGTTAATAGTGTGATTAAAGTGTTTACATGTCTATAATGCACTTCCACAATGTGACTAAAACAGGAATACTACACACCCTAATTCCATTTGTGTTTAGTCCGAGTATACTTTAGTTGGATGATGGTCATCAGAAATCACTATTTACAGCGTTAATATCGGAATATTGTTGTCCATGTCAATGTACTGACTGATACCTGGTATACTACTTCTGCTAATTAAAGACTGTGAAGAGCTCCAAGCACTAGACAGGAAACGCTGCTGTGAGATTGAGGTGTTATAGGCGTGTACCAACACTGTGTGTCACACTCACAATGTTTAGATAGTGCATGTGGTCCGGGTGGAGTGAGCATGGGGAATCAAGTCTTGTGTAATACAGATTCTTTATGGGAGCTCTCACTTTTGTAGGCGTGTGTGTACACCAAGACTGCTGAAACGATCTGTTTCTGCTCTCTGATTTTTTTTTTTAAGTAAAATCTTTGCTGTTGGTCTGCTTTCTTTAATTTTCAGTGTCTCCTTATAGGTATGAGCATCAAAAAACTTTTCTAAATTCAGGTCAACCTTAGCAGTGTCTGGCATTTCATGCCAAAAGACAGTTACGCTCCTAGCGGAAGAAGGAAGTGACCGCTCCATATGTTCTCAGCTTACCACTACTGCAGCTCCAAGTGACTCAGCCTGGCACTGGTTTGTTTAAATTAAGTTGTCAGTCATGATAGAGTCATCATATGGAGAAGATTCCAGGCAGGACTGTTATATTAAACCTGTTGTATTCAAGTGATGGCAAGTGTACTTGAATCAAAGCTGTGTCGGGGAATTCAAAGGAGCTGTTGACCGAAAATAATTTGCCTTAAATGCACAAACAGCACAATATTGCACTGAGATATTTAATAATTAATTTGATTTGCTGAAATATCAAATTTCACCAAGAACCATGAATAATACAGACACTTTAGCCACATTTTAATGAACTTTTAGTGGATGCTGGGCTTCTTGTGTCGTCTCGGAGCAATTGCCTGTCGAGCGAATTCAACAGTCACACTCGAGTGAGGACATTTTCTCTCGCTTTATTTCTGCGTAGTGAATGAAAGCTCTTTGAAAGACACTTCTTGTCAAATATGTTTGTTTTAAAAATATTAGTAACATATCATGTGCTTTGGGTTGAGATGCTAAATTGAGCTGCAAGGCTCAAACTGAGCCAAAGCACAAAGCAAAGTGCTACAGAAATGCCATGTGCTCTGGACATTTGGACCAGCAAACAAAAAGAGAAAATGAACAGTGGATGTGATGCAAAATAATTAAGCTAGTTATTGAAATAATGATCTAGTACTATATTGAGAAACACTGCCACCAGCTTCTTCTCCATGTTCTCCATGTTTGGGTGAATCTTTTATTTATTTATTTTTTGTTGAGGTTTTCTATCCTAACTTGGTAAAGGTTTATTCACCATTTTCACTATTTGAGTTTTATGTATGTATTCTCAGCCCTTCATGCCACTCAGCCGACTTAATTTTTTGCTGCTTCTTGGTTCATTTAATTATGTGCAGTATGTGAAAACAAAGTAAACCAAATAGCACACCAAATAGCAGATTCGGCAATCGGACTGATGGGAGTGAAAGTGCCTTTAATGACCTGCTTTCCAGACAACTCGCACTTCTTCTAATCAGATAAGATTAGATCGGTGATTGCAGAGCTGCACGTTTATCACATTTATTTAGCTCAAAATTGAAATCATTGTTTATCACAATCAAAAACAATGTATAAAATGTGAATGTAAAATGTGTCACAGCTTACTGCCAAAAGTATCAGTTTTGCAGGGTAGTGAGTAAACTTGTGGACTTGTGGGCTATTAAATGCATACTGTAATAACACTGAGAGTAAATCATAATGTTATCGTCATCTTCAGTGA
This sequence comes from Noturus placidus, assembly GCA_022414735.1. Taxonomy (NCBI): domain Eukaryota; kingdom Metazoa; phylum Chordata; class Actinopteri; order Siluriformes; family Ictaluridae; genus Noturus; species Noturus placidus. Next base: position 89,800 of record JAFFST010048816.1, read on the forward strand.
AATACATTTAATTTCACAGCTGCCAACATCATTATGTTAAGACTCGGACAATAATGGCTGTCAGTTACTTTGGTTGAATTTGTTGTAGTAGAGAGCTTCTGGGTTGGGACATTTCTTTTTATCACACAGACTTGTAGAAATGGCGGTCAGTGGAGTTTGTTAGGGTTTATTTTTTTGGGTGAATTTTTCCTGTTGTTTAAATTTTATGCTGAGTTAAGAGGAAGTTGGAGCATGTTGGGAGTGGAAAAAGTTTGATGACTAATTAAAATTAGTGTGTACTGAAGTATTGACCCTTCTTTTTATAGTGAAGGAGATATAGAAACTTGTCTGTGGTAGAAAAACGAAAGCCACAACGCTCACAACCTTTTTTTTTTAAAGTCTCTTCCTCCTCTCTCTCTTTCTCTCTCTCTCTCTGTCTCTCTCTCTCTGTCTCTCTCTCTGTCTCTCTCTCTCTCGGCCCTCAGACACACTGTACAGGGTGGAAACGTGGTGCAGTTGATAACAGCCTGTTGTGGTTTAGTGCTGCATAAAATGAAAGTATATGATAACTGTGTAACTAGATATTTTTTACTACCACATTTAATGTAACGTTTATTTTTTGTATTAGATGATATATATATATAATAAGAAAAGGCCATATAGTATGGTTCAGATTGAAGTTATTACCGCTTCTTCACTGAATATGAAGGGAACAGGCACAAGACATAGCATGTTTGTTAAAAGCAGCATGCACAAACATAAGACTTTAATGCTTAGTGAAGTTAAAGTAAAGCGATCCATCACTTTTGGCAGACGCTACACTCGCCTGCTACTTCTTTGTGTCAGTACAGAAGCAATGTCAGCCAGAAACTTGAATCAAGATGTGTACAGTACATGACTGTACCTGATGCAACATTTGGAGGATCATGGGTAATTTGCCAGGTTGTACGATAGAAAAGCACTACAATTATGGATTGTTATTCTTCTCACTTGTGCTGTGGACATGATTAAACAGTCATCAATGCTGTAGTACACAAAGTTTCATAAGAAAAATTTTGCTTTCTCTAAGGTTGAGTGTTTTGGCAAATCCTGAAGCGGTCATATCCAGTCCCGTGCCCCAGCTGTCCATTCCGATCAATAGGCATTTTCACATAGTACGTGGTAAGTGGCTTTTATATTTTGCTTTATTTTCCAGAGCATTGTCACACCAGTCCTACGTCTCTTGCATTATCATATTTTTAGTCTGTGGTGAGTAAAAAGAAAATAAAAATAAAATGTTGATGAGTCAAGCATCAGATCATCCTGTTTTAATCCTCAAAGGTCTGTGTTCAAGCTTCCTTGTAAATCAAGCAAATGTTCACAGAGAGCCTATAGGAATTGTTTCCTTATAGTAATACAGCCCCTAGCAACCTTTGTACATACGAGTCATAACTTCCTGCAACTGCCTTTTTTTCCCTCCAGAAGCAGAGGAGGCTCTTCTCATTGACTTCTCAATACGCAGTAAGAACAACATTTATTTTTGGTTTATAATATTGGTTATAATATTGACATAAGTTATTACTTTTATAAGAGAAAGTAAGAGACTAGGAAAGATCCTATTTTTAGTACATAAATTACCATATTTTCCGCACTATAAGGCGCACCTAAAAGCCTTAAATTTTCTCAAAAATCGGCCGTGTGCCTAATAATCCGGTGCACCTTATGTGTGGACTGAGTTCCGAAATCTGTAAAAATGTTGTGCGACTTTGGTAAGCGCTCCACTTGATTGACTGTTGGACCATTTCCCGCTGAAACAGGGACGTAATACGTACACTACGTACGCTGGCAGCGATAAACCAATCAGAGAACATTACGTAATACGTACAGTACGTACGCTTACCTCCGCCACGCCTCTGGTAGGTATACTACCGGTTCAGTGCCTTGCGAAAGTATTCGGCCCCCTTGAACTGTTCGACCTTTTGCCACATTTCAGGCCGCAAACATAAAGATATAAAACTGTAATTTTTTGTGAAGAATCAACAACAGGTGGGACACAATCATGAAGTGGAACGACATTTATTGGATATTTCAAACTTTTTCAACAAATAAAAAACTGAAAAATTGGGCAAGCAAAATTATTCAGCCCCCTTTACTTTCAGTGCAGCAAACTCTCTGGAAGTTCAGTGAGGATCTCTGAATGATCCAATGTTGACCTAAATGTCTAATGTTGTCTAAATCCAAAACAATTAGTCACGTGTCTAGAGTTAGTTCATGCTGGGGTGCCATCTGCTGACCGAGGCATAACAACCGTATGTTTTAGCATGCGCCTTATAACACAGTGCACCTTATGTATTGGTCAAGTATAGAAATAGACCCCGTAATTGAGACTGCGCCTTATAGTGCAGAAAATACGGTAGTTATTTTTTGCATGCTCTGTCACTTTACTGTTTACTCTCAATATGGGATTACAGTTTATAAATTGTACATCCTCAAAAATGTTTTGCATAGTCTAGCAGCACTTTTCCCTTTCTTTCGGCAGCGACGCTCAGGATCCGTATTCGAGGGGAGCAAGCTCCAGAGCTCCTGCTGGAGTTACAGGACGATGAGCGCAGTCAGACTTTTTTCCAACAAGTGATTAAGGCTAAGCACCAAGGTGAGGATATGCTCCTGCTCATTCGATTATTTATTAACTCTTAAATTCTTTTTTTTATTATTATTTAACATGGTTTTTAATGCCCTCAATTTCAAACTGTAGGGAAGCCAGTTGGCTTTTGTCTAGTGTAAAGCTAGCTTAATACTTTTGCTTTGCTAGACTAGAGGCTACATGTTTGCAGACTTGGACTGTTGTTACAAAACACTCTTGCTGGTTATATAGGTTTAATGACTGTTTCAGACTTGTCCTGAAAAATGTAGTAGAGAAATCAAAAGACATGTAAGAACATGATCATTTTATAGGATGTAAAACATTATGTACTGTGTAGCATTAGTATTTTTTAAACCTTAAACATTTGCTGTTGGTACAAACACAGGGCTCTACAGTAACAATTTAGTTTAGGAGCACTTGTGTTTAGTTTAGTTTTTTTTTTATTGTTTGTTGTTTATTAATTAATTAATTAATTAATTTATATAGCGCTTTTTACAATGGTACATTGTCTCAAAGCAGCTTTAAAGAAATATCATTTTACATTTACAAGCGACTTACTAATGAGACACACTCACACACCAATGGTAGCAGAGCTTCCATGCAAGGTGCTAGCTTGCCATTGGGGGCAACTTAGGGTTCAGTGTCTTGCCCAAGGACACTTCGGCATGTGGAGTCACCCGGGCCGGGATTCGAACCGCCAACCCCACGGTTAGTGGATTAGTGGACAACCCGCTCTACCAACTGAGCCACAGCCGCCCGTTTAGAGATGTTAATATTAATGTGCCACAATAAAACTCAAATAGGCATGAGAAAACTTGAGCTTGTCAATTATGACAGAATTTAGAAACATAGTGTTTGCCAACAATTAACCTGTTCCACCTTGTAAACAAATACAATAAACCTCAATGTTCAGTGTTTGAAGTCTGCTCCTCTTAAATATATTTAAAGCAACACTATTAGACATTTTCCACTGTCATGGTTCTGGGCTGGAGTCAAATCTCGAACCGCTCTGTGTATATTGTGTATATATTTGAATAATCTCATATAGGATGTGATTGGGTGAGTTCATTTACCTGTCAGATGCAAAGTGCTTTAGTTTAATGGTGTTCATTAGGGATGCACTGATCAGGATTTTTACGACCAAAACCGATCCAGATACCAATCGTTCCTTGTTTAAACTTTAATCAGGAGGTCTGTCATAAACAGTTAAATCTAAGCTCGCTGCTCATGGTCACTGTTAATTGAATTAAAATAATAGCAATGACAAATACTGTTGGTTACTTGATAAATAAACAAACATAAAATATTTATTTTTAAATATCTTAGAGTCCTAAATAAAAGTAGACTAACACAAAAATTATCCATATTAGGAAAAAGTCTAATATATATCTCTATCCAAAGATATGCATGGTAGGCTGATTGGCGTGTCTAAAGTGTCCATAGTGTATGAATGTGTGTGTGAGTGTGTATGTGATTGTGCCCTGCGATGGATTGGTAATAATAAGAGAAGAAAAAAATCATCTGGTTACTGGTTTGTATCTGCTGCTTGCCATTCACTTCATTTTATCTGTACGCAGAACTTGCCCAACCAGTTTTCAGTATCCTGTTAGCTTTTGGTCAGCATATAATGGTTATGGTCTGTTGGTAGCAGAATATTAATGAGGTCGCTAGGAACAACATAGCAGTAAAAGATGTCATCAGTAAGAGCCACCCCAGACTAATGTGCTACAGCCCTTTTAGTAGGTTCTTTTTATACTAGTTGTAATAATGATAGTAAATTAAGTGAATTTTGTGAGATATTTAGTGGAGGGGAAAAAGCTATTTAAGGAATTTTAATTTTATAGACTCTCCAAAAGATTTACATGCATAAGGGGGTTCTTAATTCGGAGTTTGCTGGAGTAGGATGCGAAGTTGGAGGCTAATTTCGAATAAAATTGTAATTAATTTGTGCTTTTCGGTTATACATTAGATTTTGACTTATTCTACTCTGTTTCCTTGTCTGCACTTTTAATTTTGTGGTATGTTAAAATGTCTGGAAAGAACATGAAAACTCATGGTAGCATTCAGACACGACTGAGGCCTAGTGTTCGCACCACGAGTGAGTCCCCTTCTTCACCTGAATCCGCGTCACCGAGTGATGGCCCTGACTTCACCGCACTCAGGTTTGAGTTGTTGGCTTTATTGAGGAAGGACATTGCTGATATTTTTAAAAAGGAGCTCCAGGAGACTTTCAGGAATGGACTGTCTACTATCCAGCTTGACCTGCAGGCCTTGACAACACAGCTGGCTAGTGATAAAATTGCTACCGTGGCTACCATATCAACACTGGTAGGTACTGTTGTGGAAATGGAGCATGCTCTCTTCGGTTGTACCGAGGCCATAGTACACATGAAGACTACTATCGAGTCTCTCACTGCGACCGTGACTTAATCAGAGAATAAATGTGAAGATTTGGAGTCGAGGTCACGGCGCAATAATGTTCGAATAGTTGGAGTTCCAGAAGGTTCTGACACGTACAACTGCTGCTGTAACGGAATTGTTAAGAGGCGTTTGGTCTGGAGAAGGAGTCGGTTTTGGACCGGTCCCACTGGACTCTTTAGCCGAAGCCCAGGCCTGGTGAATGACCACGAGCAATTGTGTGCAGATTCCACTATCACAGTGACTGTGTTGACAGTTTACGCCGTGCGAGAGAGCTCTAGAGGATTAAAGTGAGGGATTTGATCATCTACGTTTTCCCTGACTACACAGTCAAGATAGCCCGGGCCGTGTTTAACGAGGTTCGGTGTCAACTTTGTGGTATTGAGGGTGCTCGCTATGGAATACTTCACCCAGCTCGGCTTCGCATTACATATAACCGTGTTCAGAAGAACTTTATTTCAGCAGAGGGAGCAGGAGACTATGTTACACTCTTGATATCGGGGTGAACTGCATTACCTACACACCCGTGTCTTTTTCGCTCTTCTTTTATTTTTTTGCACTCGTCCTTCCAGCTCTACAGTATTCAGATTTTTATTGAAGATATTGTCGTTGCATTACTTCGCCTAGATTTTGTGGACTTACTCCTCTTAAATCTACTTCTGTATTAATGTGGTTCTCTGTTTTGATGCTCTGACTGGGTTAGAGTTTCTGTTTATTTAATTTTATTAGTGTTCTTCTTTTTTTTTATTTATAATTTTTTTATTGATTAAAATAATAATAAAAAGAACTGGAATTGGAGCAGAGTAATGTTATTCAATTGCAAATCTGTTTTTAGAGGATTTAAACCTAACATGGTGAACAAATTATATTATAGAATTCAGACAGTTTTATTGGGGTTATCTCATACAGTGTGGCAAGTAATAATCTGGAAAGTCCTTTTTAATACTACAGTCTAAAACTGGATTTAAAGAGAAGCAAATCAATAAATGAATCACACGAAAATAAATCACATGAAAATGAATCATATGAAAATGAGTAAATAAATTAAGTGAGTACATGCGTACATTGTGATTACCTGTTTGTCTTTGAAATTCTTTTAATGTTCAGGTTGATATTTTTGCCTGGGTCATTTAAGACTACATTTTCCTCGCTGTGTTGCTTGTTTTTTCTTCTTCCAGTTGAAGGAAAAAGCTCACCGCCGAAGAAGATGGAGCCTGTTATTCCTGCCCGACCTAAAGGCTCTGTCCCAATCCCCCCTCAGAGAAGCATCTCCAAAGCATCAGGCAGTTCCTCAGTGCCCATGCTACAAGGCAATACCAACAGTAGCACTCCAGGAAAGCCTTCAACGTCTGGTACATACAGTGCCTTGCATTAGTTGAATACATGCTATGTTTATACATGCCACCCATTGCATATTTAAATCTGTTATCTTTTTTTTTTGTACCTTTACCAGATTCTGTAGACTCTCCATACCTGGTGACAGACTTAGGTTTTGAGGATCATTTCAACCATGGTTTAAAAGTAGAGGAAAAGAAGAATAGACAAAATCGGATAGTTGCCCCAAGAGAAGCCCCTCCACCTCCTACACCTCCCCTTCCTCCTCGAAAAGGCAGTTACACCCCTTCTGTTGCCCCTGCTGCAGGCCTACCTCCTAAAGATAGACCTCAAATACAAATGGCCACACCTGTCAGGCAAGAGTAAGTTTGAGCAAGCTTCTTTTGCTTTAAGGAAGTTTCTGTCTTCCTATGAAGTGGCTATAGTGTCTTATTTAATCCTACAGGTTTATTCACTATACAGACCGATCCAACTCTTGGTCTAACAGTCCAACTACGCACACCATTAGGCAGGCTATGTTAAGTAGCCAGACAGGCCAGAGAGAGGGCCTTCTCAAATACCGGTTGGGTAAGAAGGAGGAGCAGTATGTGGACATCCAGAACTTTAGGTAAATATATATTTTTTTCTTTTAAATAAATTAGTTGATTTGTACCACCTA
>JAFFST010048816.1:117321-148948 GCA_022414735.1 Noturus placidus
CTGAAAAAAAGAATTGTTGCTCTACATAAAGATGGCCTAGGCTGTAAGAAGATTGCCAAGACCCTGATACTGAGCTGCAGCACGGTGGCCAAGACCATACAGCGGTTTAACAGGACAGGTTTCACTCAGAACAGGCCTCGCCATGGTCGACCAAAGAAGTTGAGTGCACGTGTTCAGATTCATATCCAGAGGTTGTCTTTGGGAAATAGATGTATGAGTGCTGTCAGCATTGCTGCAGAGGTTGAAGGGTGGGGGGCGGTCTGGTCGGCCTGTCAGTGCTCAGACCATACGCCACACACTGCATCAAATTGGTCTACATGGCTGTCGTGCCAGAAGGAATCCTCTTCTAAAGATGATGCACAAGAAAGACCGCAAACAGTTTGCTGAAGACAAGCAGACTAAGGACATGGATTACTGGAACCATGTCCTGTGGTCTGATGAGACCAAGATAAATTTATTTGGTTCAGATGGTGTCAAGCATGTGTGGCAGCAACCAGGTGAGGAGTACAAAGACAAGTGTGTCTTGCCTACAATCAAGCATGGTGGTGGGAGTGTCATGGTCTGGGGCTGTATGAGTGCTGCCGGCACTGGGGAGCTACAGTTCATTTTCTTTTGATAAACCTGTGTTTGCAATTGTTTGATATCCATGAGAGTAGAGTATTTTTGTGAATCTTTTGAGCAAAAACTATATTTTTCACAGCCTTCTTTTCTCATATATATCTGAACGTATTTCAGATAAAACATATAACGTGTGGTTCTTTAATGAATACAAATCGTTAGCAAATTTCTGTGTTAGAAGAGGAATAAAACCCTTCATGCTGTTATAGGAAAATAGTGATTGTAATTAGAAATGCACCGATGTATCGGCCGATACCGATATATTTTAAAAACATCTGATCAGGGCCTATATAACCGTCAATCCAAAGAGGCCGGGGAATCGCATTGAATTTGTACTGTGTGTGAAGACGTTGTCTCTTGTGTGGAATGATGACAAAACTGCAGTTTATAAGCTCTGCACTGATAAAATTTCACACCACATGCTGCAGCAGAGCAGAAGCAGTGTGTATTTTTTCTGGTGTGCATGTTAACCAATGAGTGCTTTTACACCAGACACAGCAGCAGTGAAGCTGGATTTTCGGCGTCGTGTCTAAATTTATTTTTTGCCAAGCTGCTCCAGCTAAATTAAAGGGCCGGTACCCTGTTGAAAGATTTAAATTAGGATGATTTGACAAAAAAGTATATCTTGTACAAAAAAAATAATTTGTAGAGTAGTATATTTCATATCCAATTTATGCAAATATATAAAAAAGTTTACATGATATCTTCCCAGTTTGGTGTTCACTGATGGAAATGCTTTTGTTTGTGGTGAGTGAATGAGATTAACAGGAGGTTTTTTTTTTTTTATTTTTAGAATTCAGTCAATTAATTCTCATAATATGAAATAATAACATTCAATAAGAAATCTTAATTAAATCTTTAGAATTTAGTTAATGTCAGTTAGAGTAATGTGTTTTCTGTTTATGAGACCAGTTACTGTGAAACAACTTGTTGAAATGGAGAGAATAAAGTTTATATTGGCATTTCTTTCAGAATTGTGGAATTAATTATTATTACTTTAAAAGAAGGCATAAAAGGCAGAACTATCGGCTGAGAAATTTAGAATTGGTTCATCTCTTATTGTAATGTGAAGGTTTGATATGGACTCATCGTCGTCGTGTCAGCTGATAGTTAACTTTCTCTTTGGTAGCTACAGCCAGTGCAAAGCATGTAATTACGCACCCATCTGATATACAAATTTGTTGTGTATTTGGATTGCAGTATATTTCAAGTATTATAAATATGATGGTCAGATGACACCAGCGGTTATAAAATTGCCCAGGGTGTAAATATGCTCTGCTTAAACTGTTCTCTCCCACAAGATCTGATTCTGCACTCTAACCTGGCTGCTTTTGTGGTATTTTTCTTTTGTTTATTTTTGACAGAGATCCCTGAAGCTCTTTTAGTCCTTTTTATAATGACTCAAAGTACTTCAAGGAGACACAGTACACCCTCTGTTTTGCTCTCTTTCCTTGTCTTTACTGCTTTATTTTCTCCTGCAGTCTGTCACTGTGCACTGCCACACTGGCGCTCTCAGTCCAATTTGTCCTGCATTCTTCAGTTTTGTTAAATGTCACCATGGTTTTACACAAATTGCCAGTCTGCTCTGTGTGTGTGTGTGTGTGTATGTGTGTGTATGTATGCGTGGGTGTTCAGTTTGTATTTGCACCCTAACTGTGTGTATCAGCTGGCAGCAACCATTCAGTAGCCGAAGCACTGCTTATCTTCCTGGAGGCTCTGCCTGAGCCCGTGGTGTGTTATGAACTCTATCAACGCTGTCTCGAATGCTCACATGACACTCGTCTCTGTAAACAGGTACACAGACACTCTCTAGAAGCTCTGAAATACATATTTGAAGTTAACCTAATTGACTGTAGTCCATGATGGTTAAAACAATAAAATAAGCCACTTATGACAAATCATTGTTCAGTTTGTAAACAGCTGAATTTGCAGCAAATTGGCAGTCATTAATGATATTGCACTATATGTATGATGACCTGGAAACCATTCTAATGGACACTTTGTTATATGAACTTCTGAACGCTTAAAAAACGAGTGGATATCCAATTTAAATAAATTATGTACTGTATATGTACACTTGATTATAATTGCAACCACATGCAACTTACTATTGTCTTTATATATATATATATATATATATATATATGACCTCAGAGTAGGTATGGTTATAGAGTTGGGGAAAAAAAATATTTGTTGACTTGATTCTCTTAGTGTTTAAAAATGAAATGGAATAAAATAAAACTAGCTGGCTATTCTCCCTGTTTTTTGTTGTTGTTTGTTTTATAGTTAATATCACAGCTCCCCAGAGCACACCGCAACGTGTTCCGTTACCTAATGGCCTTTCTGAAGGAGCTGCTGAAGCATGCGATCGACAACAACCTCACTGCCAACCTCATAGGTCAGTCAGTAATTCGCCCATCTGTGAATCCACATACAAAAATGTTTCAAAAATCTTCATTTCTGTTTTTCATGCTTCATTTCTTCTTCCAGCTACCCTCTTTGCAAGCCTTCTCATCAGGCCTCCACCAAAACTTTCAAGCAGACAGACCTCAAACGATAGACAGAGGGCCAATGATTTCATCTTAGGCTTCTTAATGGGCAGTGATGAAGACTGAGGAGCTCCTCAGAGATCATGGGTCATAAACGCTCACCCAGGTGCAGGTGGTGCTGTAGTGATGGCAGAGAGTTTAAGTGTGTGTGTGTGTGTGTGTGTGTGTGTGTGTGTGTGTGTGTGTGTGTGTGTGTGTGTGTGTGCACTCCTGTATGTGAATTATCAGATGTTGGGCCCTCCCTGCACTATCATACCTATTTGGAAAAATGGCAGCATCTTTTGCACAAATGCTGCGTTTGGCTTTAGTATTCTTTTTGTTTATTAGAACATTCTCCATTGTTAAATGAAGCAGTTTCAGGTCGAACTGGTGTCGCTCTGAGAGTTCTGTTTTATTTGACCTCGAGGTCTTTAAGAGGATTTAAGTTGAACCCTTTTTTTTCTTTATTTTTATTATTTTTTTTAGATGTTTAAATTTTATGCCAAAACCAAAAACTGTTATTTGTGTGTGTGTGTGTGTGTGTGTGTGTGTGTGTGTGTGTGTGTGTGTGTGTGTGTGTGTGTGTGTGTGTGTTACATGCATCAGAAGAGAGCTTGTACACTAAAATACCAATAGGGAACTTTTGACAGATTTTTTGACTGATATCAACAGTGTTGAGGCACCTTTCATGATTTTGTTCCAATACAGCTATCAGTGGACTGTGTGAGTTTACCATGTAACTAGTGAGAGATTAGTTCCTCTCAGTTTGCTATTAGTTGGTGGGGTTATATTATTCTTGAAAGGTAACTTTGGCTCTTGTATGCCTTTTGAAGCAAGGCTTTCTGTGGCAGTGAACCTGAGTCACAGTGGTGTTTATCCGTTGTAGTGTAAACATTTATTTATATATTCTATGTTCTTTTGCTGTTGTTTTCTCTACCAGTCAACACTGGGGATTTCTCGAAGCTCCATCAGATTCCCTCTTCAGTCATATACATGGGAATTTTGTTTTAGACCCATCTGTCCCAGTTCATCATGTTTAACGGTCAGTGCCGCTTTAATGCTGTGTCTCAGCATTTTCTGGACAGTGCTGCTAAAGTGCTATTAAACATTGTGACCGTGAGCCTGGATCTTCACACTGTGGTTCAGCAGAACACTACACTCCAGAGTGCTGTGGTGTATAGCTGTTTGACAAATGTTCTGCATGTGTTCCATCTGATGGTTTATTCGAAATCCAGCGATGAGCTTTCTGGATTTCAATGTCTACTTGATGTCTTACCAGATGTAATTATGTACTCTTGTTAATTAATTGGTGTTTTCTGTGTTGTCTTCACTTTTAACACTGGTGCAAAATGTCTCTGCTTTTCTTCTGTTGATACTGTGGGTGCAGTAACCTAAACCATGTATAACAATCATTAGGGGGAAGTTTCTTCTTTTATTTTGTGTCCTAAATAGAAATGTACACACCCTAATAGCTTTTAGGGGCATTGCTTGATCATTTATATATACTGTAAATATAGTTCACGAATCCATATAAGCTACTTCTATCTTTATCAAGGCCTTTTTCTGTATTTCAGTCCATACTAAAAACCTGTGTTTAGGTTTGTCATGAAATATTCTTTACAAATATAACTCCTAATCATGTATACTGTTAATGTCCTAATCAGAGGTTTACTGAATCAGTGCATAATTATGTTTTAAAGATGAGGAAATTAGGAGAACTTCTTTGACTTTACTTATATACACATGCTTGGTGTAGTTGGTTAGTCACTGGGTTTGTCCTGTGCTGTGACATTTACGGATTACAGGTCAGAATTTATGAAACATTACAAAGTCACAGTATTCGGTCATGTCACATAATTAGAAACCAACTTAGTAAAACTTGTTCTCCCGGAAGTTAACCATGCAAGACACTTGTATACCACAAGCCAGCTTTGTTAAGAACAAGAAACTAGGCACTGATAAAAATACGTCATTGATATTATTAGAGATGAAACTTTTGTCTTTTCACCCTATTTGTTTCCACGGCTCAAATTTCCCTGAAGTCTTAAATGAATTTACAATAAAAGTCGAGTATTAGCTATTGCTGTCTTCAAAGGCTCTTATCATTACACTGTAAAAACGAGCATGGCCTAATGTAACTAGATTATCTGCTCTCACATTCAGCTACTTCAGACACAGACATGCTGATGTCTGCTATCTGACCAATTATCCATGTTTGGCATTTTTATAAAACTGTGTCTGTGGATAGATTTAGTCACCCACAACACTAGGCCTCTTCTTTTGTAACTTCCTCTACAAATAGAAGTCATAAGTAGATTCCTGAAAAGGGCCCAGCACTCAGCTTCTGCTTTCCTCAAAAGGTTCCTCAGATTTGCCAGTTCATTGACGTCTCAGGAAGGAGACGCTCTAGTGCTCCGTGATCTGAGATTCCAGATGAACAGTTCATTAGATGAAGGCTGCTTGCTTCATTGTGGTCTCCATTCATCTTCAACAAGCTCCCTTGGAAAATATAATTGGAGGTGTACAGCTTTGTATTGTCCCTTGTCTTGCATTCAATTTCTGTTTTCATGCGTTGGGTTCTGCACTGGTTTGTCTTGTAATTTTGGTACATATGCAACTGAACACTTGCACATCCTTCAGTTTTCTCTTTTTTTTTTTTGGTACTTTTAACTTATTTAATGGAAATAAAATGCTGAAACTTAACATTGTGGTTGTTAAAGTCATTTGAGTTCATGCCCATTGTTGTTATCTGTTTTCTGAGGCACGGGGATTACAGTTTTCATTTAAGTTGCTAGCAAAGTTTAGCGTTAGGTTATGAATTTGAGCTTCAGTCTGATGCTCTCCTGTGCTTTTGTGTTTTATCATTAATGTATATAAACATACTTGATGTATTACAGAGGGCAATTGATTTCAACATTATCGCCATCATATGTGTAGCTTCATATTGTACGTGTATCAGGTACAATGTCTGGAAAAAGAGAATGTGTCTTTGGAGGCTCGGATTATTGTGATGGAAGAGAAATTAGCAGCCAAACCAATCCCCTCTAGAGCCAACAGTTCCAACTGCACTTCAGACTAGGAGGCCGTGGTTGAGAGACCATGCAGAGAGATGATGTTTAAACATACCTGCACTAGACATACCAAATATTTGTCATTTATACATCAGATCAGTGGATATTCATGGTTTATGTACAGTAATGCAACACACATAATATTGCCTGTATAGACAACTAAAATATTGTCACTACATGTGCATTCACCTTAAGCTGTAGGCTACTTCGGTAGCATTTTAGGAAGTATTCACATAGTCATGGAACTAGGATATGTATATTTGTCCTTCCCTGAAGTAGTAAATACAGTCAGGCAGCATCATTTATAGAAACATGTCAAGCTAATTCATTTAGAAACTATACCTTATATGGTACTCTCTTCTCTGTTACAGATGGCAATGGAGTTCAACATAATTGCCATGGCCAGATTGTTTCTCCTCTGTGAAACATTTAGCTTCTGATACCATTCCTATAGTTAGTTTGTGAGAGAACCCTCATGTCTGTGTGACATTCTCAACCAAGCAGTGTATAAAGTCTTCAGGCTGAAGCAGTAGCCACCCATTTGCCCAGCTGTTGTATAGCTTTGGTGCAGCCATGGCCATGCTGAGAGTGTCCTCGTATCGCAAACTGTTTGAGGAGCAGCACCAGAGATCAGCTGCATGGCTCAGCCAGCGCTGTGGTATCCAGATCCTCCCCGCTTCTGCCAGGTCAGACCGATATGCCAGTTCTTTGGAATTATGGGATTTACTTTTAAGAGGAAAAGAAAGGTGGCTTCAGTGATTTTTAAGGTTATATAAGTGTTCTTCATATTATATAAAGCAGAGTTGTTATTTTTTGTTACAGTGGTGGTATATCACAACCCACCATTACCAAAATTCTTTTATTTATTGTTGAATTCTTGTAGTTATTTACTGGTCATTCGAATGGGAAGAGTTTAATCCAGATCGCTATGACTCGAATAAATACATTTAAATGATGTTCATGAAATGAATTTATTCAGAGGGGGTCCCTGGACACAAGAACACGCTTAAGAACAATTTGAAAAATGATTAGTCACTTACAGTCAAGGGGAAATGAGGAGGGTTTTAAGTGATGCCAATTTATTTGCATTATTGCATTAGAAATCAGGGAAGCTCTCGTTGTGTTTCTTTCCATTATTTTTCCCTGTGCTAAGAGTAGTGGAACTTCAGTGTTTTTAACAGTCCGATTTCACTTCATCCCCTCACAAGAATCGAGACTAATGTTTAGTGCCGTGTGAAGTATTTTTGGAGTCATGAAATTATGACCTCACCCATTTGACTGATCAGCATACTTCACATTAGTCATGTCAGATGACTTTCACATTGCAGCCATTTCCTTGCATGCGATTTTTTTTGTTTGCCTGTGGTTTTAAGTCAAACGTTTTGAGAAAGACGAAAGTCTGTTTGCTAGGGGTGGAGTTTCCATGATCACCTCTCCTGAACCGGACTTCGCTGCAGCTCAAGCTTTACACAGGGAGGGTCTGATGCGTTTCTCTCAGGAGCGCTCCATAATCGCCACCCTCAATGATCGCCTGGCGGTCCTTATCGACATGGTGAGACTGGGAGAAGGCAGCACTTTGTGACCGGGTGCAGAATAACTGGGCACATGTTAAATGCTTTACACATGGCACAACCTCCTTAGTCTTATATTTGACACAAAAAGCTTATGCATTTGTGAAAGTAATATCTTCTTTCTAGTCAACCCAATTAGCTTATTCTCATTCTATTACTTTGATACTACTGATTACTATGATTGATTACCGAAGGAATTGATTAACCTGTGTCTGTCCATATTTTTCATATCACTATGCAGATTATTTAATAAGTGTAGTGTTCGAAGACTCTGCTACAACATGTGAAGCTTCATATTGTACGTGTATCAGGTACGATGTCTGGAAGAAGAGAATGAGTCTTTGGAGGCTCAGATTATTGAGATGGGAGAGAGACTGGCATCCAAACCAAGCCCCTCAAGCTCTGTCAGTCTCGACTGCCCTTCAGACTTCAGCCTGGAGGCCATAATTGCGAGACTGCGCAGAGAGAAGGTGTTTAAATATACCAGCACTGGACATACCAAATATTTGTCATTTACACATCAGATTAGTGGACGTTCACAGTTTATGTAGAGCATGGTCCAGTAATACAACACAAATAATATTACCTTTATAAATAATTCAAATATTGTCACTACCTATGCATCACATTCAGCCACTTCGAATAGCATTTTGGGAATCATTCACATAGTCAGGAAACTAGCATGTGTATATTTGTCCTTCCCTGATGTAATAAATGGGATCAGGTAACATAATTTAAAGAAACACGCTGAGCTAATTGAGTTCAAAGCTAGGCCTTATTTGGTATGCTCTTCTCTATTTTCCCCAGGATGAGATTTTGTGTCACAAAGAGGAGCTGACAAAAGACCTGCATCATATAAAAATAAAGTATGATGAGGTCGTGGAGCAAAGGACTCACCTCAAACTGGAGCGCAGGGATGTTGCCGTGGTAATGCCATAAAGGTCTATGGAGCTGAACAGGGCCCTTGCCATTATCTTTTCTTCATTTCTTCTCCTTTTAAACAAAACTGTAACTGCACTAGCCCTTGCTTTGTCATAGGTACAGCACACAAATACTAACTAGGGCAGCTGTGGCTCAGTCGGTAGAGCGGGTTGTCCACTAATCCACTAACCGTGGGGTTGGCGGTTCGAATCGAAGCCCGGGTGATCCCATGCCGAAGTGTCCTTGGGCAAGACACTGAACCCTAAGTTGCCCCCAATGGCAAGCTAGCACCTTGCATGCAGCTCTGCTACCATTGATGTGTGAATGTGCTCTCATTAGTAAGTCGCTTGTAAATGTAAAAAAAAAAAAAAAAGATATTTCTGTAAAAGCTGCTTTGAGACAAATGTACCATTGTAAAAAGCGCTATACAAATTGATAAATTAAATTATTATTATTATTATTATTATTAACTTCCTGCAGGGGTAATAAAAAAATTGAGCATGAACCAAGAAATGAACACATCACAGATATTTCAATATCAAGATATTTCATGTCTATCAGGGTGGAGCTTTCCTCACTTTTTTTTTTTTAAACAGTTTTTCCTTTTTTTATTTAATTTTTGAATTAAGTGAATTCGTATAGGGTCATGATTCATCTCTTCGAGAACCATGTCAATGTTTTATTATGAATTTATAGTAACTATAACCCAAATGTACAGTTCAGACCAGGCATGCAAAATATAATCTAACATAAAAATCTAAACAAATGTATCTAATCATCTGTAGATCAGTTATTGGATGTCAGTCCAGTTCGTGGGAACATCTTAAACAGGCCCTCTGTGATGCTGTGTTAAGTTTACCAGTAGATGGCAGCCTCTACATCCAGATGTGTGTGATGACATCGCCCTGCCTCTGTGAAGAGAATAACTGTGTGTGTGTGTGTGTGTGTGTGTGTGTGTGTGTGTGTGTGTGTGTGTGTGTGTGAGAGAGAGAGAGAGGCCCAAAACGGCACAAATCTGTTCTAGAGAGCGTTGATTAGCAGTCCCATGCTGGCTCTGGGCTAGCGGCCATGCCGAAACACGAGCCGCTGTGTTCATCGAACATCTCATCACTCCACACATGTCTCTTCTAATAAAAGAACAGATGTGGGGAAAGCTGCTACAACCGTTTATAATTCATTCATGCAGGCTCTCATCTCTTACTGCCAGATGCTGTATGGTGTGCTTGGCTGGACTGAAATCTGAATGGTGAATGGCTGATGAAAAAAGCTGCTATAAAACACAGAAATAGAGTGAGCGAGACTTGGTGGAGTCAAAGGGAAATGGGTCAAAACAGAGATGGCAGACTTTTGTGAAAATAGTTAAATCACTCTAAATTGCTGCATACAGACCTGAGAAGCACAATATATCATGTTTAAAACAAGTTTTTATGACCGTTATACTACACGTTCATATAGGCTGTCTATGCAATAGACATTATATCAGAATAAAACGAAGTGTCGGTTTTATATGAATCATCTTCCATTAGGTGGTGTTAGCATTTACCGAAAATAACAGATTAAATACGACCACAGACAAGACAGGGTCTTCATATGTAATTTAGCCTCTGACAGTTTAGGACTGGAGGAATAGTGTGTGCTCTGCCATCAGAGTCCAAGCTTCCTGTAGTCCATCACCACTCTGGCACATTCATATGCAAATGCATTCATTCAGAGTAATTCGCCAATTAATCAGGCACCCTGAGAAGCCCGGATGAGCTAAGTGGACATGCCCCTGTCAGACATTGCTGTGTGTACAAGTGTTTGGAGAGGCACTAACTCAACTTGAACTTCACTCCTATTGCCACAAATTCTATGCCGAAACCACATGCTGCCACACTAAATAGTATATTAAAATAGTTTCCTACATAGTGTACACAGAGACTACATTAGACACGGCTCACTATGTGGTAGGAGCACTATCAATTTAAATAGGAGGTCAAAATAGTATACTACTAGGTATAGATTGAGGCTAAATCATAATGTTTGCACTATTTTTTTACATATTGTAACCATAATGTTTTTGCACTGGCTGTGAAGAGCATAGTTTTGTAATATATTCTGCCCCTGCAGGAAGTGGATACAGTGACTGCTGACTGCTTGGCGCTCAGAGAACAAGCGGCAATCTTTGAGGAGCAGTTAGCTGCCATGGAGCAACAGCATGAGCTGGTAACACAACACTGAGCACAACTTTATCCTGAGAATTTCCATGCTGTAATTCTTTATACACAGTTCTCTAATGGAATTGTCAGTGAAGTAGTGTTGCTTTTATTGGTAGTCCATCTGTGTCAAACTCATTTTAGGTAACATGCCACATTACACTTAGTGCACTGTCAAGTGGGCCAGATCAAGAAAATCAGTTAACTAGACCAATAACACATCAAGAACTCCTTTTAAACGTGTTTCTTTTCAACATACACTCACTGGTCACTTTACCAGGAAGACCTGTACACCAGCTCATTTGTGCAGTTATCCAATCAGCCAATCATGTGGCAGCAACACAATACATAAAAGCATGCATGTACGTGTGAAGAGCTTCA
This sequence comes from Noturus placidus, assembly GCA_022414735.1. Lineage (NCBI taxonomy): Eukaryota > Metazoa > Chordata > Actinopteri > Siluriformes > Ictaluridae > Noturus > Noturus placidus. Next base: position 128,607 of record JAFFST010048816.1, read on the forward strand.
GGTCTCTGTGCATTTAACTGTGTTTTGGGCCAGATGGACTGTCTTGAGTATTTCAGAAACTGTTGATCTCCCGGGGCTTAAACACATAAGAGTTTACACAGAATGGTGTGAAAAAAAAAAAAAACAAAAAAAAACATCCTGTGTGCAGAGGGTCTGCAGGCTGAAACGCCTTTGTTGATGAGCGAGATCTGAGGAGAATGACCAGACTTGTCTGAGCTGACAGGAAGTCTATAGTAACGCAAATAAGCACTCTTGGTGTACTGTGTTTTTGCACTGTGGTGAACAAGAAAGCATCTCAGAACACACAACACACCAAACCTTGAGGTGGATGACCTACACCAGCAGAAGACCACATCACATTCCACTCCTGTCAACCAAGAACAAGAATCTGAGGCTATTATGGGCACAGCCTCACCCAAACTGGACAGTCGAAGACTGGAAAAATACCAGGTGATTCTTCTTACCACATGATCTTCAACTGTCCAGTTGGGTGAGCCTGTGCCCATGAACATTGAGGTGAATCTGCATGATTGTGTGCAATGTACCGCTGTCACATGATTGGCTGATTAGATACCTGCATGAATGTTCAAGTGTGCCTAATAAAGTGTACAGTGAGTGAATATCTTAAAGGTAATGGCTTGCACACATGGATTGCACATATATCCCCTACAGAACAGATTAACTGAGTTCCCATCATTACCGAGAAAACTTTTCAAACTATGGCTTTACCGTAGTCATGCAAGTATTCACCCCCTTTCATTTTTTCGCATTTCTACAGTGTTACAGATGGGAGTTAACTGGGATTATATGTCAAAAATGGTCTCAACAACAAACCTCAAAATATTACAAGTACAATTTGTGATTCTAAGAATATGGAAATTATCATTTCTAAAAAGTTGATCATCATATTGTGTAATTTACGTTCATTATGCATTGTGTATTATTTAAACTGGTAAGAAATAGGCGAGTCAAGGCATAGTCAGATTTGACATGGTATTTTAGCGTATAGTGTATGCAAGACAGTGCATTAGACACACATATTTAGTGATGCTGAGAGAAAGGGTGCTGTGGTAAGTACCCACTCTCATCAACTGTTAGTACACTCCATTAAACTTTGACATGGCAGGGAGTGAGGGAGAGGCACATAACAGCCAAGACCTGGCCATAGAGAGTTAGATGTCACAAATGATGGAGCTTTGGCCCAGATAACAGCAAAGGCTTTGAAAGAAGCTTTCTGTCTGTATTGTCTCTGTCCTTGCTTTTCTTTCTTGTTCTCTTTATCCAAGCCTTGCTTTTTTAAAAATACATTTTCCTATGCAAACCATATTCTCTCAATCTCTCTATACACTTTCATCTGTTCTTCTCTTCCCACTGCACTTCCTCCAGGAGGTGATAGACCACCACATCCCTCATATCAGGCATGGGAGCTAGGGACAAAGGGATGCTAGAGGCATAGAAAACATAATCATCATGTATTTTCCTTTAGTTATCTCATGTTTAACACACTTCCTCATAGCCATGCTTGCAGTCCATGGGCTTATTTGGAGTATTGAATAAGGACAGGCATCTCCTTCTATTTTTATGATGGCTACTTTTAACAGGGTATTCAAAGCAAGTCGTATTCTCCTGGTAACTCTGCTGAAATTATTATTATTATTATTATTATTATTATTATTATTATTATTATTATTATTATTATTATTATTATTATTATTATACTGTTCAAGGACAATTAATGAACATTGGCATCTAAGAGTTTAGAAGAGCATGTTCTGTAACATGATGACAGAAATGTAACCTCTTAATGGTGTGCTGGTCCACAGAGGATTGGGAGTCTGTGTGAGCCTACGGCTGAAGATCGGGATGATCCAACTGTGTCTCTGCAATTCCCCTCCATCGACCTCACTCCAGCCATCACGGTTATCAAGGACTACTACTGCCAGCTGGCTGAAAGCCTAAAGGTACATTATGGATATATTTAGAGTCTGTTCTACCCGGACACTAAAGCTTTCAAACATGCAATTGTGTTGACATGGTCACTTCACACAGGCTAGGAAAGATTTATTCTGTGCTAAAACCAACAAGAGGATACACTTTTTTGCATGGTGTAACCTTCATGTCTTCTTTCAACTGTCTGTTCAAGGCCTAAACCTCATTGTCATTGAAGTCAATTGTGAACTAGTCTCACTATTTAATATATGATCTTTCCCATCTACCTGAGCATCTCCTTAATGTAAATAAGTGGGACAGATGATCTTTTGGGTGAAAACAATCCAAACGTTCTCTCACTCTCTTCTCTCTCTCGCTCTCTCCTCTCTCTCTCCTTTCTCGCTCTCTCTCTCTCTCTCTCTCCTCTCTTGCTGTCTCTCTCTCGCTCGCTCTCTTTCTTTCTCTTGCTCTCTCTCTCTTGCTCTCAATTCTTTTCTTGCTGGGCAAACCTGAGCTTTCACGTGTCTCTGTGGGACCACCATCTGTGTTTTCTTTCTCAATTTCCCCACTGTAGTGAAGCCCTGCCCGATACGTTTCTTTTCCAGCACAGGCTATCATTGTGTGTTCAGTGACTTATGAGAAGAGAGTTTTCTTCCGAGGTCATCCTCTAGCACCATTTGACCCTGCCTGCCCCTAGAATGGTAGCTCTACACTGGGTCATGGCTAGTAATCAGTGTCCTGGCCTCCTTCCCAGGCTCCTTGGCAGTTTGGTAAGAGGTAAGAGAACTTTTGCACTGGGAGGTTGGCTTCAGGAGTCTCTAGAGAGCCTTCAGTGTTTGTGAATGTATGTGAATTGGAGAGATTTTCAAAGACATGAGAGAGAGTGCGTTTTCCTTTCTAGACATCTATGGTAAACTCTACAGTTGTTTTCTCCATGTTCCTGTTCTTCCTTTGTAATTTTTGTCTACTTTCCTCTTGCCTTGTGGCACCTGGATCCAGGGCCCATTTTTGAGTCTGGGGCTCATTACCACTCCAAAGGGACCAATTGTCTCAGTCACAATTGATAATGATTGGGTCTTGGACTAATGATAATTACCAGCTGATTTTGGCTCATCATGCTAGCTTACGTGATGGCCCCTCATTTGCTTTTCTTTCACTCTTATTTATGCCTGCGTTAATTGGGAACAAGTATGAGGTAATGTAAGTGGGGATTAATCGGCCATGCTTACTGCCTACTCCCTGTACTTTGTGCAGCAAGGTGATCTGAGTGATTGGACATGACTGATGCAGTATGCTTTTCTTGTGTTAATAGTTTGAGTCCGGGGCTGTTGCGATTGCCAGAAGAGAAGAGAAGGGGAGGAACTTGGAAAAACATACTGGAGGGAATGTTAAGGATTATTCTGAGGTGATGGACGTGAAAGGTTTGAAGGAGCTGGTGAGTGACACTTCCTTAGTGCTGCATATGAGCCCCCAACCTGCTGTTCTAACAGACTGATCCTTCTACTGTTTTCTTTTTTTTTCTGAACATTTTGATCCACTGTGATTTCAAGTGATCCAAATGATTTCAAGCCCATGGTGGCTCTTGCCAGTTTAAGCCCTTCAATGTTTCTGCTCTAATGATCCAAACAAGTGCTTAGGAGTCATGAGAGGTCAGAAGGCTGAACAGGAACACCAGGGAAAAAAGCGTGAGTGTTCCTGTGACCGAAGTGTTTACACTGAGTGATAACACTGGGAGATGTGAGTGCTACAGCATCTCCATACCAGTGTTTATCTGTCTTCTGAAGTTATCACATTTCAGTCTGCCAGGCAGCTCTTCCCCCGTTATACTTTATAAACTTCACACATTCCAGCTGGGTCTCAGGAGAAGGCAGCAGTACTAATAAGGCCCAGTAGTAATAACACCTCAACTGTCAATTCTCAGTCAAGATTTTATTTATTTATTTTATTTGTAAATATCTTTTTTATGAAGACACACTTATAGCACATTAGTCATTAGTCAAAATAAAAAAGAATGATTTGTTATAGAGAGAGATGCTTGAGAAGCCTCTTGAGCATAGTATGATTAAGAACCATCCATTGCTTTCGGTTTACATTGTAGAGGATGGGGAAATCATCAGTTGGTCACAGCTGACACCTTTTCATTTGCAATAACAAACAAAGCGGTTTGGACCTAATTATGTTGGCTGTAGTCATAGCCCACTCTGAAAATATACAGAAAATAAACCACTCTGCCTGCTTTCATAACACCATGTGCTCTTCCTTAATCTGCTGCATGCAGGTCAACATTGATGGACAGCCTGCCTCGCCCTGTTCCACTTGCTCCCCTCCACTTCTCTTTTTCTCCCACAATCACTCTTTTTCTTTCTCTCTGATTCTACCCTGTCTTTCAATTGGGTTTTCATATCCACCTTGAACCTCTGTCTAGATTTTGTTTTTCCCTCTGTCTCTCTCATCTTGTGGTCAGTTTCCTAATTCCTACAGAACTGACCAACTCCTAAGAAGCTAAACAAACTGCTTATATTGAAATTAGGTCCCCCTGCTCTGCCTGGGCTTTGTGTAATGAGGGAGGCATCACTGATGTCTTCCATCGACAAAGGACACCAATCTCCTCACCAATCAATCTCGAAGCAAAGCAGCGACCACCTCTGTCGCGTGGCTCATCAGCAGTTAATAAGGCTGCTTGGAGGCTCCTGTGATCTACCTCAAAGAGAAACAGAGCCAGCTTTTTCCATCCATCTCTGCCAGCTGACTATTTAGCTTACCTGATTACAGTAATTATTCACAGCATTAGACTGCCCCCGAGGTGGGCCATATAGCTCTCTGCATTATGTTTGTTGTAAGGAACAGAAGCAACCTGACATTCTGACAGCCTTCATATGCACATGTATACCATGTAATGGCAGCCTAGACATTTCATGTTGATAGACAAACTTTCAAAACAAAACATGTCGACACTTTTTATCGAGTCAGACTCTTGTGTATTAATATGTACGTTACACTGCAAGTATAACCATTTTGACCATATGTGATCCTAGATTGTTAAGCTGCAAAAGGAGCTCACTGAGCTGGAGGCATGTGGTGAGGAACTGGGGGCAGAGATTGAAGCAAAAAAACAGGCTCATTTGCTGGAGATAGAGGAGCTGGAAGTAAAACACTGAATATTATACTGAAAAATTCCATACAGCAGAGCTGTAGGAAGGCATGACCCCATTTCACTAACACAGTCTGTGTGTTTAGACCTGCATCTGCCGGCTGGAGAAAGAAGAGGCTGACTTACAAGCACAGATGAAGGAACAGATGGGAGACTACGAGGAACTGCTCAATGAGAAGATGGCACTGGACATAGAAATTGAAGCCTATAGGTAAGATTAAGACCAATAATAGTGTAAATGTGAGGCTTAATTAGGTAGTGTAGGCTTGGTTAAGTCCTTACAGAGAAGCTTGTCAGCTTAAAATATAGTAATCAATGCAGAAATACACGCTGTTATTAAATACAGTGGGGGAAATAAGTATTGAACATGTTTTTTTCAGTAAATATATTTCCAATGAGGCTGTTCACATGATATTTTCACCACACTTTGATATTAACTCAAGAAATCCACATGTATAAAGAAATACAAGCATTAAAGTCCATAAATGAAGTTATGTGTAAATAAGAGTAATAACACAGGTAAAAAGTTTTGAACATGCTAACTGAAATTTATTGAATACTTAGCAGAAAAGCCTGTTTGTAATGACAGATTCAGGATGCTTCCTGTATGAAGAAATTAATGAGCTGCAGTATTCAGGTGTGATTTTGGCCCGTTCTTCTAAGCATATTGTCTTTTTCAATTGGATTCATGTCAGGTGATTGACTGGGCCATTCTAACACCTTGATTTTTTCCCCTCTAAAACCGATCGAGAGTTTTCTATGCTATATGCTTTGGATCGTTGTCCTGCTGGAAGCTCCACCCACTTCTCATCTTCATCATTCTGGTGGATGGCAGCAGCTTCTTCTCAAGAATCTCTCAGTAAAGGGCTCCATTCATTTGTTCTTTCAATTATATGAAGTCTGCCAATACCATGTGATGAAAAACAGTCCCACACCCTGATGCTTCCACCTCCAAACTTCACTGTTGGTGTAGTGTTTTTAGTATGATGTGCAGTGCCATTTCTTCTCCAAATAGGGTGTGTAGTATGACAGCCAAAATGTTCAATTTTGCACTCGTCTGTCCAGACTACACTCTCCCAGTATTTCAGAGGCTTGACAAAATGAGTTGTAGCAAACGTTAAACAAGGTTCGACATGCCTTTTCTTTAGTAATGGAGTGATGCGGTGTGAGCGTGAGCAGTGGAGTGCATTGCCTATTGTTTTCTCTGGACGATGGCACCTTCTGGCTCCAAGTGTTTCTGGAGATATTTCCGAGTGGTCCTTGGCTCTTGGGCTACTCTTCTGACTATTCTTCTGACTCCCTGGTCAGAAATCGTGCGAGGAGCTCCTGTGCATGGCCACTTGATGACGGAGTGATGTTGCTTCCACTTGCGGCTAATGACCCCAATGGTGCTTACTGGAAGATTCAGAAGTTTTGAAATACGTCTGTATCCGATTCCATCAATATGTTTCCCAACAATAAGGTTGCGAAGGTCTTTGTCAGAGCTCTCTGCTTTTACACATCATGAGATGATCCTTGTGTGACACCTTGGTAATGAAAAGACTTTTTATAGATCATCAATTTACTAACCCAGCTGATATTAATTTGCACAGATAGGAGGTATATTTACTTACAGATTTCAGCTGGTTCTTTGCCTTACCTTGCCTTTAAGAACTGTTTGTACTTAACATGTTCAATACTTTTTTCCTGTGTCATTCCACTTTATTACACATAACATTATTTATAGACTTTAATGTTGTGAATTCTTTATATTTTCGGATTTCTTGAGTTAATACTGATGTCTGGTGAAAATTTCACATGAATTACCTCATTGGAAATATATTTACTGAGCAAAACATTGATGGGTTCAACATCTTTCCCCTGCAGTATGAAGGAACTTCCAGTTCCTGCTGTGCTTTAATTTGAGTCCCAGTAAAGAGAGTGAGAATAGCAAAGATGAGGTCATTTTGTAGCATCAGACCTGAATTAACTCTTGTTTAGATGAAGACATTACTAAGAATAGCAGCTTCATTTACAAGAAAAAACTTGGCTGCAGGAAATGCATCCGTCTGCACTCGTAGAAACCATGATGCCATTTCCTGTATCCTTGAAGGCACGTGCTTCCACTGCATTGTTAATTGTCACCTGTTGGTATGCACTGTGACGCAGGTCCTTCTCCGCATTTGCACACAATAGCTTATTAAAATAGGCGGGAGGCAAACTTGGTGTTGTCAGATAATGTCATAGCTGCCTGCAACCTGCAAAAGTAGATCTGCTCTCAGGTTCACTGCATGAGTGCTGTACACCTGAATACTCCAAGGTCTCACCAGGCTGACTTTATTCTTTATTCTCTTTTAGCTAACTGCTGTTCTGTTGTCCAGAAATAAATACATCAATAAGAGTTGAACCATTACTGTATTTATTTTTATCCTTTCTGTATTTAAAAGTCCTGTTAGGCCTAAACTCTGATGCTCTTCCCAGTTTATATTAATATCCTAAAAGCTGTTTCTCCAAAAGCATGTCTACATGTCTGGCTAGCCCTTCACAGAGTTACAGTTTTGAATTAGCTTTATTTCCAGATATTACACACTGTATACAATGCACAATTTATATTAGAAGGGGATTTGAGCTCACTAGTATTTGATGACATTCAGTATGGATTTGAGTGAGCAAAAGGATGATAATAATAATAATTATCAATTTGTATAGCGCTTTTTTACAATGGTACATTGTCTCAAAGCAGCTTTACAGAAATATCATTTTTACATTTACAAGCGACTTACTAATGAGATCACATTCACACACCAATGGTAGCAGAGCTGCCAGCTTGGGGGCAACTTAGGGTTCAGTGTCTTGCCCAAGGACACTTCGGCATGTGGAGTCACCCGGGCCGGGATTCGAACCGCCAACCCCACGGTTAGTGGATTAGTGGACAACCCGCTCTACCCATTGAGCCACAGCCGCCCAATGATCAAATGTAGTCTGGGACTGGAGCCAGTGTTTTAAAACCTTGGTCAGTCATGGATAGCTCTTTGCAGTTCTTTCACTGTAGCCCCAAGACAATATTATTTGTCATTTTTTTTTCTTTCTTATACCTTTGTCCTAGGGCTTTGGTGGCGGTGGAGGAGCAGAGACTGTGCTACCTGTGAAACAGAGAGGCCCAGAAACATATATCATCTTTATCATATTGCTGCTGAACTAATACACACTTACACAGTTGCACGTATAAAAGGTGTCTGTATCTTGTATCTACTCTCATCTAATCTCATCATCTGATCAAGTATACATACTGAGTAGGTGAATTTTAAAGGTAAACCATTTCTCAATGGCTTTTCATGAAACTTGCATGATACTCCTGGGTATGGATATAGTCGTTTTTAATGTCGTTTTTAAAGACGTGACTTTTGAAGGGTGCTACACATTGTTTTACTGGATCTTTGTGTGTTTTCACAAATAACCATATTTGATACTGTTTTCTTAATCTTAGCACTCAAAAGAACCCTCTAGAATGTGCCTCTCTCTCTCTCTCTCTCTCTCTCTCTCTCTCTCTCTATATATATATATATATATATATATATATATATATATATATATACACACAGTGTCTCACAAAAGTGAGTACACCCCTCACATTTTTGTAAATATTTGATGATATCTTTTCATGTGACAACACTGAAGAAATGACACTTTGCTACAATGTAAAGTAGTGAGTGTACAGCTTGTGTAACAGTGTAAATTTACTGTCCCCTCAAAATAACTCAACACACAGACATTAATGTCAAAACCGCTGGTAACAAAAGTGAGTACAACCCTAAGTGAAAATATCCAAATTGGGCTTGAAGTGTCAATATTTTGTCTGGCCATCATTATTTTCCAGCACTGCCTTAACCCTCTTGGGCATGGAGTTCACCAGAGCTTCACAGGTTGCCACTGTAGTTCTCTTCCACTCCTCCATGATGACATCATGAAGCTGGTGGATGTTAGAGACCTTGTGCTCCTTCACCTTCCATTTGAGGATGCCCCACAGATGCTCAATAGGGATTAGGTCTGGAGACGTGCTTGGCCAGTCCATCACCTTCACCCTCAGCTTCTTTAGCAAGGCAGTGGTCGTCTTGGAGGTGTGTTTGGGGTCGTTATCGTGCTGAAATACTGCATACTGATCATGCTCTGCAACAGTATGTCACAGTACATGTTGGCATTCATGGTTCCCTCAATGAACTGCAGCTCTCCAGTGTTGGCAGCACTCATGCAGCCCCAGACAATGACACCCACCCCTTCAACCTGTGCAGCAATGTGGCCAACACTCATACATCTATTTCCCAAAGACAAACTCTGGATATGATGCTGAGCACGTGCACTCAACTTCTTTGGTCCACCATGGCGAGGCCTGTTCTGAGTGGAACCTGTCCTGTTAAACTGCTGTATGGTCATGAGGTGCCATGTTGAACTTCCAGTGACCAGTTTGAGGGCGTATGAGAGTGATGACACCAAATATAACACACCTGCTCCCCATTCACACCTGAGGCCTTGTAACACTAACAAGTCACATGGCACCGGGGAGGGAAAATAGCTAATTGGGCCCAATTTGGACATTTTCACTTAGGGGTGTACTCACTTTTGTTGCCAGTGGTTTAGACATTAACGGCTGTGTGTTGAGTTATTTTGAGGGGACAGTAAATTTACACTGTTACACAAGCTGTACACTCACTACTTTACATTGTAGCAAAGTGTCATTTCTTCAGTGTTGTCACATGAAAAGATATCATCAAATATTTACGAAAATGTGAGGGGTGTACTCACTTTTGTGAGATACTGTATATAGATCAGTTTTAAAATGTCTTAATAATAAATGGCAATAAAATCGCAACTTCATAGGCTTAACAGCAATCTGAAAATGTAATAAGTATTAATTCATCAACCAAACTCAAGAAATGTTTGTATGAAAAATGTATTGATATTAATCTGCTGTAATAGCTGCACATAAAGGAATAAAGGTGCTCTAGGGCTGAAATTTGGCTTACTTGCAAAATATTACTTGTACCACGTGGATTGCAGATTGCAGATTGATAGAGATCCAAGCCTTACTTGGGAACTTGTTCATCATCATCATGTTCTTCTTAATATTAATAATAATAACGACAACAACGTAGCCTTGCTGTGCATATTTTGTCAGCCTCCTGCTACCCTGTTTATCATTGGAAAAGAACTGCTATAGGATCACTGCTGATCTTTGTGTGGTGGATCATCAGCTACCGTTGTATGGCTACAAAGTGAACCTTTGTGATAGGGTTGCCTAAAAACTAAAAAGTCAGCATGCATCTGCAATGAAGTAAGTCATTGTCAAAAAAGACCATCAGACACAATTGTATGAGCAAATACAGACCTACACCAAAAAGATGAATGGCATCTTTCAGACCACTGACAATACTCATAGCAATCAGTGGCTGTTAACCACAATTCATGAAAGAAGGGAAATGTCTGAGGTTTGCTATGTGGGTGTAGTGATGGAAATATCCATGTATAGATTTAGAGTCTCAGAAACGACATCTCCAAAAACAGACATATAAACACATGACAACGTATGGCTATGTTGGATCAGTCACCTCCTGAATTCTCACCTGACACTGATCAATTACATCCTCTTAAACCTTTGGCCTGTTCTACACTGTCCGAGTGCTATTGAGCTTTTTTTGCCGGAGGTGTAACTTAATAAGCTTGTCAAATTCTATGACTAAATCTTTTGCTCATTCTAATTAATTAATGTTTTCCACCTTTCTCCAATTTTGCTGACCACCCGAGAAATCTCATAAATGTCCTTCCTTTAACCCGTCTTCAAACTTACCTTTGCATGTAAGCACCCTGTGGTATGAGATAATATCACGGTTATGTTAGCTCGGCAAAATGTTACTAATAATGGGTCAGATAAGATTACAGCTACTGGTGAACTGCTTGAATTTAAGATTATCCTTACTGACCTACTCAGGCAAGCTGACTACTTTAATTGTGTGGATATGAAACATGACAGACATGGGAGGAAGCCACTCTGTCTTTGGGGCCCTTGTTTTTGCTGCTGAGGCACTCCATCATTCTTAATGCTTCAGGGCACCAGATCTCTATGACTTACTCCCCCAACCACCTTTGTCGCAAACACACACACACACACACACACACACACACACACACACACACACACACCTTCTGTGCCTTCTGGGACCTTACGGTGAAGTATGGCACATTCAGCCTGGCCCCCTGGGCAAGTGGGCAGTTCCTGGCCTTCATGGGGTTCAATGGAGGGGGAGAGCAAGCAAAAGGTTGACTGTGGAACATTGGTATGATTTATGTTAGTTTGATTGTGTGTTTTTTTTGTCTCCCTCATGTTGTTCTCTCTATGATGTCTTTGTCTGATGTCTTTGTCTGCATTAACATGCTGTATTTATAATTATCAGCTAATGTGTTCGCTGCCTGCTAAAGCACACATTAGATCTGATGAAAATGTTTGTACACTTTTTTTTTTTGTTTGTTATAACAATTTTTATTGATTCTCATACACTTTTCAGAGTACAACAGGATATATCAATACAGAATCAACATTTTTTTTTTTTTACCCCGATAACAGTTTACATATGGTCAATTTACTTATGATTCATGTACATGTGATTTAATTACATATGATTAATTTTCATAAATCCAAACAGAATCAAACTTTTAACCCCAGTAACATACCTCCCACAAGATACATGTGATTCATTTACACTTGATTAATCCCCCCCCCCATAACCCCGGCACATGATGGCTACACTAACTATTGCTGGTTGTATAATGTTTGTACACTTAATCATATTTCCATTTTCTTAATGTCAGCTTTGGCTTAGTGGAAAACAAGTGTGTATCTGTACTGAGATGGCCTCATTAAAATGGAAATGATTGCTATTTGGTGCAGCACTCCAAAACACTGGTTTCATGGCCTGATTGTTGATTAAAGACTTTCTGCTGGTGGTTTGGGGATTCATCAAGCTTTACCACTTGCCCCCACCACACCAATATGATAGCTGTTAACCCTTAGAGCCCAGCAGCACCTATAAGAGGTTTAAGGTCATTCCTCCCTTTAGACCCAAATCTTGAGTATGCAGTCATGAGGTCTGTCATCAAAGAGCTCTGGGTCAGTGGTCACTGATGGGTCTGGCCTTTTAATCCCAATACCCGTCATGAGGATAGAGTATGGGAGAAGACAGAGTGCTAGCACCATCCTTGATTTAAAAAAAAAAAAAAGGCTTTCCTCACAGTTGATTATTGGAACTTATATACATTTCTTTAGATTTTCAGAAAGTAAATGTATAGCAGGGCTTTGTGAAGTGTCTATAAATATAATTATATGTGTAGGTTTCTGGTCATTTTTTTATATTCTGATCTTAGCAAGGTAAAACATTTGATTCCACATGTGGGACCACAGTGCTTGCCTGCATGAAGAGCAGACATTGCTTATGCCTGCTGATATTTGATCCAAGTAAAACAGGCCCTATCAGTCAACACCTCTTCTGCCTCGGACATGAAGAATTGAATTAGAGAATGGTGGTGGTGCTGACCTGAGCAGCTTGTATAACTCAATTCAACTCTCATCTCCTGATAGGTGTACTGAACCAGGTTTATAGCAGCCTGATGGCTATGCAAACAAACAGTGTCCTGGTGAAAGAGAGAAATAATTTACAATTCAATACAGGTTCAAGAAGTATGCAATGAATTAGATATTTATACTGTAAATAAACAGGGAGGGTCAGGATGGTGATTAAGGAGAAAAGTAAAGACTGAAAATATACAAAATGGAAAGACTATTGAGAAGTATTTCCCTAACAACAGAACTATAATAAATTATGGGAACTTCTCTGTCTTTCTGGCATGGCTGAGATTCAAGGAGGAAAGCCTCTCTATCTCTCCCTCTCTCTCTTAGTTGCTCTTCCTGCTATTCTTAGAGCCAATGGGAAAGAGATCCCTGAGTAAACATTCTCTCTCTACATTGGAAGAGTTATACTGCTGCGTATTCCCTTGTCTACAGTGTTTGTCTTGATGAGGTGATTGGGTGTTTTAAATGTTTTCTAATGGCAGTTGTTCCATTAATGATGAGACTGCTGACCGCTAGATGACTCTTAAGTTCTTCCACCACATGAATGAATTAGAGGCACTGTGGAACTCCATTTTATTTGGAGGTCTGAAGCAGTTGTGCGTGGACTATACAAATGAGTTTTTCAAAAAGGACCAAGGATACAGTATATAATATTTAATATATCACTGGCAGAAATGGTTTTCTCAGATTGTCCATTTCAGTGCCTCCTAATATTTTAGGCTATTTGTGGTGCATTTATTTATATTTGGCAGATTTCTTCATTGTCAGTCCTTGGAAAAAATAGTAAGGGTTATGATTTCTTCGAATGTGTAATTAAGCTGCATCACATGGTGAATTTGATGGAAAATGAGGAATGTCTTGGCACATTCCAACTTGTGAATTGGCAGCAGTTCCATTTTGTAGAGGCATTCATTCACTCCGTAAGATTAGTTTTGTTTTGCCAGTTTGTCTGCAAATTACGACACATACTGTACTTATAGAGTAACATTTACAGTGCAATTCATAAAAATGAGTAAAAATCTATATTATAAAAACAATAATATGAAAAAATAACACGTTAACACAGTTTTTGTGTCTTCTTTTTTTTTTTTCTAAAAAAAAAATGAGTTCAAAATTAGCTGCTCACTTACAGTGAATATTTGCTGACACCTACCCTGGAGAGAATAACATCACTGAGTCTCTTCTGCAGGTCGGAGACACGCATAGAGGGATCTTAGTCCACTCCTTCATGCATGATATTTTAAGTTCTTTCATATTCACAGGTTTGTGCATGTGAATTTCCATTTTCAATTGATTTGGAAGCATGTTTGTCTCATATATCTTGTTGAAAGCTCTTTCTATAGCCAAGTCTGAAACTTCTGGCAAAGGCGATCAGTTTTTGGGCTGAAATGTCCTGATCTATTTGAATGTGATTAGCAATTTCATGATTTAAAAGTGTGAACACTCTTTTCAGTATTTTGTCTCTGTCCAATAGTATAGATGGTTCTGGCTTTTGAACTAGAACTCTAAGATAATTTCGTTTTTTTTGCTTGTGCAGGTCTGTTTGCCCTCAGCACTGACAGGATTCTCTGGTAAACAGGAGGCTCTGTTTTAGCTTTAGGGGAGTGATGGTATCAAATGTGGCAGCCGCTCTGGGTATGTGTTGGTACCCGTCTAAACTTATTGATGAAAGTGTCTGTTCTCTTGCATAAGGCACCTACTGTAAAGAGATTATTGTACATTATGTCCCCCATTATCGGTCTAAAGCTATGGGATGACTTTGCTGAGAACACCAACAGCATGTGGAGCTTAGAGATATTAGCCCCTGATAAAAGCATGCTTATCCCCAAGCTTAGAAGTTTTATTGTAATACCATCCATATGCTTTGTAACAACTCCAATGTTTCCCCTTGCTTCATGCATTGTAATTCTGAGTCTTAAGTAACCATTAAATGTTCATTATGGTATTGATTTTATTCATTCACTGACTCATCTAACTGGAAGTTCACTACAAGACACTCTCAAGCCTCTGTTTCTAGACAAAACATTTCTTACATCAATCTCCTGCAACATCTGCTGCCAATTTGGCAAATATTCCCACAGTCTATTCACAAGGGCTCTGGGGTTTGCCTGTCAGGAAGAAAGAGAGAGAAGCAGAGAGGCAGACCTTTCTGAATCCAGAGACCGATAAATCAGGGGTTAAAACAGACCTCATTGGTAAATAGGCATTTCTGAGCACTACTTATTTGAAGGGCTAATAACGATGCTGACACTATCAGCCCTCACGGAGGCTCAATTGGAGAGGCCATAGCTGAAGGTTAGTTCTCCAGAACAGCAAATCAAAATTTATTCAATTATTCAACCAATGTAGAGAGGCTTTGAGCCAAACCAGAAGCAGTTGCTGCATAAAACAAAGTCAAATGTGGTGCAGGGGTGCCAACTGTGCCTTTTTAAGAAAAGTACCTAGTAAGCAGCATCTAGTTTTGGTTTTGCTAAAACTAAACAGCACTGCAAAGGTGTACGTTCTGCATACACCATAGCCGAGCTCTTCACTGGTACAGCAACAACGGGGGAGATTTTTAATGACTGTGAATGGTTTTAATGTAAACATTGGTTTACCACTGAAAGGACCACAGGTTTGATGCATTGTATGGTTAATGAGACTTGCTTATATACAGTGCATCCGGAAAGTATTCACACCTTTTCCACATTGTGTTATGTTAGTCTTATTCCAAAATGGATTAAATTCATTAATTTCCTCAAAATTCTATAAACAATACCCCATAATGACACTGTGAAAGAAGTTTGTTTGAAATCTTTGAAAATTTATTAAAAAATAAAAAAACAACAAAAAAGGCACATGTACATAAGTATTCACACCCTTTGCTCAATACTTTGTTGAAGCACCTTTGGCACCAATTACAGCCTCAAGTCTTTTTGAGAATGATGCTACAAGCTTATCACACCTATTTTTGGCTAGTTTCTCCCATTCTTCTTTGCAGGACCTCTCAAGCTCAATCAGGTTAGATGTGGAGCATCAGTGCACAGCCATTTTCAGATTTCTCTAGAGATGTTCAATCAGGTTCAAGTCTGGGCTCTCACTGGGCCACTCAAGGACATTCACAGAGTTGTCCTATAGCCACTCCTTTGTTAACTTGGCTGTGTGCTTAGTGTCGTTGTCCTGTTGGAAGATAAACCATCACCCTAGTCTGAGGTCCAGAGCACTCTGGAGCAGGTTTTCATCAATGATGTCTCTGTACATTGCTGCATTCATCTTTCCCTCGATCCTGACTAGTCTCCCAGTTCCTTCCACTGAAAAACATCCCCACAGCATGATGCTTCCACCACCATGCTTCACTGTAGGGATGGTATTAGCCAGGTGATGAGTGGTGCCTGGGTTCCTCAAGACATGATGCTTGCCATTCAGGCCAAAGAGTTCAATCTTTGTTTCTCATGGTCTGAGAGTCCTTCAGGTGCCTTTTGGCAAACTCCAGGCAGGCCGTCATGTGCCTTTTACTGAGGAGTGGCTTCCGTCTGGCCACTCTTCCATTCAGGCCTGATTGCTGGAGTGCTGCAGAGATGGTTGTTCTTCTGGAAGGTTCTCCTCTCTCCACAGAGACATGCTGGAGCTCTGTCAGAGTGACCATCTGGTTTTTGGTCACTTCCCTGACTAAGGCCCTTCTCCCCCGATTGCTCAGTTTGGCCAGGCAGCCAGTTCTATTAAGAGTACTGATGGTTCCAAACTTCTTCCATTTACAGATGATGGAGGCCACTGTGCTCATTGGGACCTTCAATGCTGCAGAAATGTTTCTGTACCCTTCCCCAGATCTGTGCCTCGATACAATCCTGTCTCAGAGGTCTACAGACAATTCCTTGGACTTCATGGCTTGGTTTGTGCTCTGACATGCATTGTTAACTGTGGGACCTTATATAGACAGGTGTGTGCCTTTCCAAATCATGTCCAATCAACTGAATTGACCACAGGACTCCAATCGAGTTTTAGAAACTTCTCAAAGATGATCAGTGGAAACAGGCTGCACCTGAGCTCAATTTTGAGTGTCATGGCAAAAGGCTGTGAATACTTATGTACATGTGCTTTTTTGTTTTTTATTTTTAATAAATTTGCAAAGATTTCAAACATCCTTTTTTCACATTGTCATTATGGGGTATTGTTTGTAGAATTTTGAGGAAAATAATGAATTTAATCCATTTTGGAATAAGGCTGTAACATAACAAAATGTGCAAAATTGAAGCGCTGTGAATACTTTCCGGATGCACTGTATATGAAATTATAAAGTATAAAAGTCTAGTTTATAATGAAATATCTGCTGAGGGACATGTGCAATGATGTGTGGTGTTTCTTATGATGATGATGATTATTATTATTATATTGTCTAATAGTTTAATGTGTTTAATTTTGAAGTAAAAAAAAATTGTATATGAAATATGTTTATATAAGCATGGGATGCATATCCTGTGAGTGGCAGTATATTCGGCATATCTGTTGTTGGCTCTATCCACATTTAGGCTGTAAGAGAGGAACCTGACTGCAGTATAGAGAGACTGTGTGTTACAGGCTGAAAGAGGAAAGAGTTTCAGCCAGAGAATGGTGCTGATCAGTTAACACTTCCTCAGCCTTTCTGCAAAGGACATCCTTTGCCATGGCAACTGCATAAACATCAGACACTCTCTCTCCCAGGGTGAATCTGCAGGGAATTTCTGAAGGTGCAATTTATGAAGCATCAGCTAGGGATTATGCTTCTGTGCAGCAGAACCAGACTGCAGAGATTTTCAGAGCCCCAAGGAAGCTGAAACATTGATTGCTTTCTAAATAGGTTAATATTGGTCTTGTGGGCACACAGTATGCATGAACATTTGGTGATGTTTTAATGTCTTTACTTATTCACAAGAATTTCTCCTCTTATGATGTAAAGATGGTGATGATAAGCTTGTCACTCATCAAAGCTTTTTGATCAAAACTTATCAATTAAATGGATTCATTGAATTTGAATATTCTAGCAAATGAAAGCTTAACTAGTCTGCAATAGCTAACCTAGCATCCATCCCTTACTGGGTTAATTCCACTGCTTGGTAGGTTGATACATTTATCTTTTATATTGGTCAGGGTTACAATGGATCTCAGAATGCAAGAATAAACCCTGGTACCAGTCCAACACACACACACACACACACACACACACACACACACACACACACACACACACACACACTTGAATTCGGGAAACTAATTGGTCATTTTTTGCAAAATGTGTTCCAAAATTTTTTTTTTTGTATATGCACAGAGGTGTGTGTGTGTGTGTGTGTGTGTACATTATATATATATGTGTGTATATATATATATATATATATATATATATATATATATATGATCTCAGAAAAGTGAGTACACCCCTCACATTTTTGTAAATATTTGAATATAATTTTTCATGTGACAACACTGAAGAAATGACACTTTGCTACAATGTAAAGTAGTGAGTGTACAGCTTGTGTAACAGTGTAAATTTACTGTCCCCTCAAAATAACTCAACACACAGCCATTAATGTCTAAACCACTGGCAACAAAAGTGAGTACACCCCTAAGTGGAAATGACCAAATTGGGCCCAATTAGCCATTTTCCCTCCTGGGTGTCATGTGACTTGTTAGTGTTACAAGGTGTGTTACAAGAATGAGGAGCAGGTGTGTTAAATTTGGTGTCATCACTCTCACACTCCCTCATACTGGTCACTGGAAGTTCAACATGGCACCTCATGGCAGGGAACTCTGAGGAAAAGAATTGTTGCTCTCCATAAAGATGGCCTTGGCTATATGAAGATTGCCAAGACTCTGACACTGAGCTGCAGCATGGTGGCCAAGACCATACAGCGGTTTAACAGGACAGGTTCCACTCAGAACAGGCCTCGCCATGGTCCACCAAAGAAGTTGAGTGCACGTGCTCAGCGTCATATCCAGAGGCTGTCTTTGGGAAATAGACGTATGAGTGCTGCCAGCATTGCTGCAGAGGTTGAAGGGGTGGGGGGTCGGCCTGTCAGTGCTCAGACCATACGCCACACACTGCATCAAATTGGTATGCATGGCTGTCGTTCCAGAAGGAAGCCTCTTCTAAAGATGATGCACAAAAAAGCAGCAAACAGTTTGATGAATACAAGCAGACTAAGGACATGGATTACTGGAACCATGTCCTGTGGTCTGATGAGACCAGGTGAGGAGTACAAAGACAAGTGTGTCTTGCCTACAGTCAAGCATGGTGGTGGGAGTGTCATGGTCTGGGGCTGCATGAGTGCTGCCGGCACTGGGGAGCTACAGTTCATTGAGGGAACCATGAATGCCAACATGTACTGTGAGATACTGAAGCAGAGCATGATCAGTATGCAGTATTCCAGCATGATAACGATCCCAAACACACCTCCAAGACGACCACTGCCTTGCTAAAGCTGGACTGGCCAAACACGTCTCTAGACTTAAACCCTATTGAGCATCTGTGGGGCATCCTCAAACGGAAGCTAGAGGAGCTCAAGGTCTCTAACATTCACCAGCTCCGTGATGTCGTCATGGAGGAGTGGAAGAGGACTCCAGTGGCAGCCTGTGAAGCTCTGGTGAACTCCATGCCCAAGAGGGTTAAGGCAGTGCTGGAAAATAATGATGGCCACACAAAATATTGACACTTTGGACCCAATTTGGTCATTTTCACTTAGTGGTGTACTCACTTTTGTTGCCAGCGGTTTAGACATTAATGGCTGTGGGTGGAGTTATTTTGAGGGGACAGTAAATTTATACTGTTACACAAGCTGTACACTCACTACTTTACATTGTAGCAAAGTGTCATTTCTTCAGTGCTGTCACATGAAAAGATAGAGATAGATAGCCTTTAAGAAAGCCTTTGATGAAAGAAAAATGGTTGAATGGTTCTCATTGTTGAATTGGGACGCTGTATTTAATGAAATCATGGCAAACACATCACACACCTAGATTGTTGCCTAAATGAATTCAAAAAGATTGGAAGTGTGGACCAACTGAGAAGTGAACGACCATAAACATCCACTGACGAATGATTCTGGCATTTATAGTTCCCTATGTATGAAGTCTTAAGATAGATTTTTGTTATATTATAATATTTATCATTTTTAGCATGCAAGTGCTATTTTTTGTGTGAAAAAGTTTAACTGATTTCAATTCAATTCAATTCAATTTTATTTGTATAGCACATCCAGAAGTAGGACCTCCGAGACCGATCATGCAGGTCCGGAGAGCAGAAAGGACCAGGATCTCCAACATCTCCATCAACTCATGTGCAGCTCGGCAGAAGGAGAGGGGGAGAGAAAAAATTGTTAACAATTTGTTTTAAAGCTTTGCTTTTGTATGTCATGTTTTTAGTTATGTACTATTGTCTTGCATTTTCTACATGCGGCAGTTAAAACCTTCTCCTTTTGCCGAGCTACACATGAGTTTATGGAGATGTTGGAGATCCTGGTCCTTTCTGCTCTCCGGACCTGCATGATCGGTCTCGGAGGTCCTACTTCTGGATGGAGCCCTCATCTACTCCAAATCCAGACTACTGGGACAAAGGTTTTTCAAAGCCAAACAGATTACATATAAACCAATAATTATCTCTTTAAGAATGTCTGTTGTTACCCAGATGAGGATGGGTTCCCTTCTGAGTCTGGTTCC
>JAFFST010048816.1:169682-201379 GCA_022414735.1 Noturus placidus
TATATATATATATATATATATATATAATCTAGGCAGTGGTTGACTCTGTTAAGGTCAACTGGCCAGCCAAGGGCAGAAAATTAATTCTTCTTGTTCCATTTCTTAAGTACACACTGTTCAGCCCCATTGCCACTTATTCAGTGTGGTTAATGGCCATTAATTGTCACCCAGAAGAGGATGAGTTTTCTTTTTAGCCTGGTTTCTCTCAAGGTTTCTTAATCATGTCCTCTCAGAGAGATTATTATTGCCACTGTTGCCTCTAGCTGGTTATGTAAATAAAATTGAATGCAATTGTTCAAAATCTTTCTATTAACCCTATTGTTTTCATCCACTTGGCAAGCACAATGTCTTGCCATTTTATTGGCAAAACAAATTGGCAAACATGATGAAAAAGAAATTGGTAAATGGTGATTTTATCCAAAGCACTTTACACTGTGTCTCATTCACACACACACACACACCAATGGTAGCAGAGCTAAGGTAAGAGCATTACCTTGCCATCAGGAGCAACTTGGGGTTCAGTGTCTTGCCCAAGGACATTTCGGCATGTGGACTCATGTGGGTCAGGAATCAAACCGCCAACCCTATGATTAGTGGAAAAGCCGCTCTACCTCCTGAGCCACAGCTGCCCCATGAATTATTCTTTCTACTTTCTACTACTATAAGTTAAGTGTTTTTTTCCCCATGACTGTTCCCTGCGTATTATCAGATCTAGAGAAGTGATAATTCTTCTGGTCAGGTTGCACCCAGTTTCAGGCTTGCCTGATGAAGTGCAAGGCAGCTTTTTTTACCCGTTAGAAAATGTGACATTTTGTACATAAGCCAGATGCAGGTTAGAGGCTCAGTACGGGGTTATCCCAGGTGGGGAACGTTCTTGATTTACTATGAGATTCATAGTACAGATTCATTTCTCTTTGATAAATAATTAATAGTCAAGCACCATTATAGTGCTACAATAGAAGAGCGACAAACTTCTAATGGATTTCATTAGATTAGCATCTGAACTTTGAATGTTGTGGTTTGAGAGTCCATAATTGTTCTCATGGTGCCATTCACTGGCGGCTTGATTGGCATGCTAGTCAAGCAAAATGAGCTGGCTCAGTCAACTACGTCTGTCGGGATATGGGTGAAAAGGCTGAACAGGATGAACTCTGAACTCCAGGAAGGCATGAGAGGAGCCGAAGAAGAGAGTGAATGAAAGAAAAGTCTTCATGTTGTTTGGGTTTGAAGTGCTGTTTTGGAGTGTGCATTGTGAATCACTGAGCCGTTTCCTTTAATGGAGCTACACAACTTCCTGCAGATTCCCTCATTGTGCCCCGCCAAAATTCTGGGCTTTAAAAACAAGCATTGACTGACTAACTCGCCAAGAGAATGCTTCATTTTTAACTGGCCAGGAGAGGCATTGAACACTTAAAGGCATGTGTAGTCCCACAAGTACAAGCTTCCATGCCATGGGCCTGCTCTTTGTGTTCACCTTTGTGGCGTCATCACTGCTTGTTTCCCTCGGATCACGGGAGAGAGTGAATAGGGGATAGAAAATTCCCAGACGAAATCTGGCCAAAACAATAACAAACTATAATTCATCATAAATTGTAAAACTGTGAAGGATATGGGGGCTTGGGCTTCTCTTCTTTTTGAGCTTTCATCTCTATGCCTTTAAGAACAATGAACTATGATATAAAGGGTTGTCTTGCCTGCACTAGCTGAAAGGATTAATTGCATATGAGGTTAATTTATAGCAGGACTTGTGTTATGGGCTTGCCACCTCCTGCAGGGATATTATACCATGCAGAGTTTATCTGTTCTGCATTTGTGTGTGTGTGTCTATCTCCATGGTTCCTTAGATATTACATAGGTTTTTACAAAAAAAAATCTTTACAAATTGCCTATAACATTTTTATCCAACATTAATTATTTCCAGTTATTGTAGTGTTCCTGTCATGTGTGTTTTTTTTAATAATAAAAAATGACAGGCTGCTGCATAGAAATTCACTTGATTTTAAGATAAGAGAGAATTCAAGGCCCAGACATGAAACCCAATGTTTCATCATGTGAAAACGTACTCCAGATATAGGGCCCTGATTGCATGTGGTAATTGGTCGGCTGAAATGGTGCTGATGTCTTATTTGATTGCCAAAATCTGTGTGAAATTTTACTTTACTTCCTGCTTATATATTTGGTTACAGTCTTTCATTCTGTAGAGCTTACTCAACATGAAAAGATATATTGAACCCAGTCTAAAGTACAGTCATCACATAAAAACGATTAATTTTACTGTGTAAACAACAGAGAAAAATGAGTATACGTCAATTACATTTTTCCTTTCCTCATGTTACATGCAATTTTCTACTCATTTCCTTGGTGTGCAGCGTTGCTAACAGATAGGAGGGAAATGTTCTTCATTTAGAAATGAATTACTGCATATTTTGTGTTTGTTTGTTTTTTCCTAGTAAAAGTGGAGGAAAGCCAGGACCTTTGTTGTGCCCTAATTTGTTCAAATACTGTACATTTCAAGTAAATTTTCATACATCTTCTGATTTGTTAAAACTAAAGACATTCAGTCTCTTCCATCACAAAAGTGTTGTGCATTGTGGGACTGACCTTGATCTAAAATGGCATGGGCCCCTTGTGGGACAGACGGGGTCGAGGGCGCCTCCTCCTCCAGCCGGAGGGTCTTTGGTTCCGGCCAACTCGGGCAGGGTTCTGACGCACAGGAGTCCTCATGCTACCCACCTCCTCCAGCTCCTTGCTATGCTCGGTGGAGGTCACTGGACCTGTGGGTCAGAGAAAGAACACTGTATTCCATACTGATGCATTTGACATATGCTATTCCTCTGTTTTGTTAACTACTTGCCAATGGCAGTTCAGTTTACTGAGACCATCTCCTGATTTTAATTTCTTAAATTCTATCATGGGCTCAGCAGGTCCAGATTAACATTCCTCAGTCTTATCAGTACATACCTTCCCTGTCAGTTTCTGAATCATATGATTAAAGGTGGATTACTGGATCATCATCTTTTTGGGGTTAATAACTAGAATCAGTCCTGAAGAACTGTAAAAAGGTGCAACAGCCATCAGTCTGGTGATCTCAGATCTCAGAGAATCGCATTTACTTAATACATTAATTCTGTGAATGTACCTTATTCAGTCTTATACAGTAAGGTCTGAGACTGCTATGAAAATGACTCTATTTGGTGTTCTTTTCTAATTTAACACAAAGCTTTTTTTTACAAATGATATTATCAGCAGCAACTATGAGTGAAAATAGATTCTTTGAAATAGTTACATGAATTTCAGAGTTTCCCTTTTTGTCCCCTTTTTGCTTTAATTACACGATCCAGGTTAGATCAAATCCATCAGAGTGTCATCTGGACATCGTTTTCACAGAAAATCGTTTTCAACAAACATGGTCAGTATCACATTGAAATAAGTAGTGAAATAGACTTGGTGCAGCATCTTGTATATTTGAATAGTCAAGATGTTGCATATGTGTAACAGCATTTAGCCATCACCTTTTCATATACACAGGTTTGTCTCCACGACTTGTTCAAAGTAAAGTCCAGTTTAAAAAATGATTTAATAGGTGTTAGCAGAAACTAATCCAAATGCTGACTAAAAAATATCAAGACATAATTTCATGTGTTGTTTTCTGTGGATGGTGTTATAATGAATCTCTCCTGTATGATACAAACTCTTGTGTCCAGGCAGCTTTAAATGAACACAACACAAGGCATTTTCAAGCAGGGGTTCCTTTGGTTTCCTTTCATGCAACCCAATGTTTGCATATGGCATTATGAGCACATTATTTTATCATAATTTAGAGAAAATGTCACTATAACAGTCAATTAAATTGTGTGATGTATTCAATGTACTCAGGAAAGACAGCATGTAGTTGATGTAAACTGTATAAACTCAATTTTAAAATAGTTCCAACGTATCAATCATTCCTTTGCATTGATTTCATGTTTAAAATGCTGGTATGAATTCAAATGCTTTTCTGTTAGATGCATTTCATAGCGATCATTAAAAATGCTTCAGAAATACATCTGGTGTTTATTTTATTTTATTTTCTCAATTTTTTTTTATGCCTTATAGTTGTTCCTGTCTCCAGCACAAAACATGCCCATGCTATTCAATTTGATTGCACATATGTTATTATGGTTAAAAAAAAAAATAATATGTCAGAATTCAATCAATATTCATGTTTGTCACAAAAATTCTCAAACGTCATAGTTAAGGGTTTTTTGCTTGCTGCGGGATTCTACGTCAAATTCTTTCCATGCTATGGCTTTGCATAGAATCTTTAGGGGGAACAAACCAAAGGATTCCAATCAGTGTCTGTTAAATATTTAAAGATTTTGAATAAACATTTACACCAATATGAATTTTTTCCTAACAATTCCGTGTTTTACTCAAGAAAGTAAAACAGTTTGTAAACAGCTTGTATGCACAGATGTGTGAGTGAGGATTTGTATGTATGAACATATAGTAAGTCTTGAATATATCCAGATGTTTCATATCATCACACAATAAGTGTAGTAAGATCTTGTAAGCCTGCTTTGCACATTTGTGTGTGATCTAATACTCCTCAACCTCTCACCTCTGTAGGAAATCAAAGCACTGCTCCAGGGAGTTTTGTTTTGAAGTATCTTCATCTGCTCTCTGATATCTGATGTGACTGATCTCACACGTGATTCCTCCACTGATCTCTTAGATGGCATAACTGAGTCTGGATGTGTTTTGCATGAGAAAGCTACTAATATGCATACATCATGGGGAAATTAGGGAGTGGATTTATGGTAATCCAAGCATCAGAATTAATTGAATATAATGTGAAGCTCATAAAAACCTGTTTAATTATTAAATAGCCATTGGTTCTCAGTGCTGATTCAGTGAGCATCCAAGCCACCATTTCAAAGCAATTTATTTTGCAATGAATTTTTTTACAAAATGAAGGTCTTAAACATTTCCTTGCATGCATTGTGAATTAATCTCTCTCTCTCTCTCTCTCTCTCTCTCCATGGCTTTAACATTTGTATATGTTAGTCAAGCCTCAAATTTTGTGCCAAAAACTCATCAGTTGGCAAAAATGCATTTTTCAAGTACAGCTGAACTACAGCCCCACTATTAATTCAGAGTTTCCCATTAAGCTTTACTGTCAAGAACAAGAATTTCTTAACTTGCAACATGTATTCCTAAAGCCAAGCCAAGTCTTTCATTATGTTTATAACTGAAAAGTTTTTACTGGTCAGAGGGTTTTATAATTTCATATTATATTTCATAATTCAGCAAGTTAATATCCTTTTCTAACCTCGGACAAGAACTTTGGAAGAGAAATTTTTTGTCACATTGCAACAAAAATTGTACAACTCCCATTGCAAATCAGGTTTACTGTCAAAATGTACAGACTTTCAGCTGTTTGCAATGAACAAATCAAACAAAAGCAATTGAATTAGTTCAACACAACGAATACTTCAAGTGGTTTCTCCAAATTCAACTGAAAATGCAACTTACAATGACTTCTCCAGTTTCAAAATTATTCAACCCCTTCATGGCAAGCATCTTTAGCATTTAGTAGAGCACCCTTTTGCTGTTCTGACCTGCTGCTGCAAAAAAAGAGATGCATAGCTTCTGGCAGCGTTCGTGAGGAATATTATCCCTTTCCTCATGAGCAAGGGCCTCCAGTTCAGTAATAATCTTGGGTTTGCGTACTGCAACCGCATTCTTCAAGTTACACCAGAGATTTTCTATGGGGTTCAAGTCAGGTGACTGTGATGGCCCTGTAGAATCTTCCAGGACTTCTTCTGCAACCATGCCTTGCTGGAATTTTAGGTGTGCTTGGGATTGCCCTGTTGGAAGTTTCAATGTCACTCAAACTTCAGGTTCCTCACAGACGGCATGAGGTTTTCTTTTAGGATTTCCTGATACTTCAATGAATCCATCTTACCTTCCAAACGCTGCAGGTTTCCAGTGCCAGAGGATGCAAAGCAGCCCCAGAGCATCTCCGAGCCACCACCATGCTTGACTGTGAACAGTGTTCTTTCTTCACTCTTCTTCCTTCATACATAATCCATCGTGCCAAAAAAGCTCCAGATTTGTGTCATCGTTTTATTGGGTCAGTAGTGGTGTATGTCTTGGATTTCTGGCATGGAAACCTTCTGCATTTAGTACACACCTTACTGTGCTCACTGAAACCTTAGCACCTGTTGCCACCAAGTCTTGCTGCAGGTCTTTTGCAGTCACTCGAGTGTTTTTCACAACCTGTCTTCTCAGAAATCTGGTTGCAGCTGTTGATATCTTTTTCTGATATCTTTTTTCTGCACCGTTCAGGTATTTCATTAATTTTTTGCCCCTAGCCAGTTCAGGTATTTCATGTGTTCCAGCTCAAGATCACTTGCTGCAACTAATGAAGCCCTTTATGTGCTGTTATGAGGGATTCTATTCAGGGGTTGAATAATTTTGAGACTGGAGAAGTCATTATAAGTTGCATTTTTAGTTGAATTTGAGGAAACCACTTGAAGCATTCATTGTGTTGAACTATTACATTGCTTTTGTTTGATTTGTTCATTGCAAACAATTGAAACTCTGTAAATTTTGACAATAAACCTGATTTGCAATGGGGGTTCAATAATTTTGATTGCAACTGTACACTCTGCTTCTTGAAAATATCAACAAGGGCTCCTTGTCTCTCAGTGGAATGCAATGAGTATTTAAGCATACTCTTATAAGACTATATCATAGTCTTATATTCAAGCTAATCATCTTTACTTGCTTTGTTGTATGTTTACATGAGAACAGTTGACTAATTCATTCAAGGCATACAAAGACTCCATTGCATATTTTATATGGGGGGGGGGGGGGGGTTGGCCACACAAAATCCGACTTTCCCCCAGGCAGCCTAATTCTACACTTATCCTCTTGTTATTGGACCAAAAACAGAATTAATGAAGGAAGGTTATATATTCAGTCAGGATTTAACTCATGTCTACTTAATAGTTGGTCGGGGAGGTAGAAGGTGAGGGGTTAAAATGTAAAAATGTTTGAGTGTGGTTAGAGCTGACATGAAGGTTTTTGTTTCTCAAGAGTAATGGAAAAACACACACACAGGGTTTTATCCATGATCTAACTGTCAGTGCAACCATCATTCAATCATGTATGTCCCTGAAACATGACAGGACATATAGAGCCAAATTGTCCCAAGGGATGATCATTCCAGGATTGATACAGAATGTCCCATCTTGGCCTCCAGAAGATGTTGTAATAACAATTGAATAAGCTGAATACTGCTTATCAACATATTACTTTCACTCTTCTCCCCATGCTCAGCCTGTCATAACCCCTCTCCTTAATGAGACAATTTAAAGATTTCCTGCCATCACAAGCTGCCTGTCTTTGCCCAGCGTCTTGAGTAAGTACATCTAAGTTCGGGTCAAAAAAGCGTAATGAAAGCTGCTAAAAATAAAGTCTCCAGCAGCCATCAGAACAACGTTTATGAATTAACTCTTAACACCCGGCGGAAACTCGATCAGACAGATGCGCTAAATATTGAGGGGGAAGTCTATTTTCAGCACATAGGATCACTCTATTGGACTGTTTTACTGCTCTTCACTTTGTCTCAAACCACATGGATTTTTTTTCACACCTCTAGTGGATGCTGCATCCTTTTAAACTCCACCAACACTGATGGCAAAATGTCAAGAACAATAAAAGTGTTTGTAGTAGAATAGATATATATTATATATTTGGTCAGTTTCTTAACCCACTACTCAGTCCACCATGGTGTAAAATGCCTTATTGTTGTATTATATTGACAATTACTGTACTGTACTGTACTATACTATAAGTGACCCTTAAGACACCATATCTTATGAGACAATCATGAGTGAGAGCAATGTGGTTTTGTTTTATACAAATAAAGTTTTAAGAAAAAGTATGAATGCTAACACTGTTTTAGAGTTTACCGTTCATTTACAAGTGTGAGACAATAACTCTTCTTTAGACATCCCTCAGTAAGACTTTGTTTATTCCCACTAGCCATAGCTGCTTCACCTATTGCTTGATCATGATGCTTCATAATTCCCTTATTGTAGTTTTGAAAAAAGAAGAATAAATTTGGTGCCTTCTTTCAGCTCGACTGAAGATAGTAGTGCAGCAGTAACTATTCCCATTTCAGTTTGTGTGACAGACTGCTCCATCCTCCAGAGTCATGATGAATAGCCAGAAGTGCTACTATTTCATTTTCTTCTCACTGCCTCGGTGCACTCCTCGGGTGCTATCCATTATGTTGGCTTTTTCACACGACTGCCTTGCTCCTGCTGGACATACGGAGGTTGATAGCCTGTCCCTCTAAATCCACAGTCTGTCTCTCATGCGGACAACTAGTGCCTCTTCAAGCCCGTCTGGCAGAGGGAGAAAGAGCCACAGGGCACTGGGCAGTTATGAACAGCCGGCTGAGTTTGATGGTGACTCACTGAAACACTGTGTCTAGCTTAAATGTATAATATACAGCAAATATAAGTGTACTGCACCAGTAAAAAAAAACAAAAAACAAAAAAAGGTAACAACTACAAAAAACTAATCCCCAGACAAGAAGGACACATGATTATTATCAAGGATGCATTAGAGACATGTTTTGGAGAGCATGTATATGGAAAGGGCAGATGGATTTAATCTGTTTGCCACTACTCCAGGAAGTGAGAGATTAGATCTATTTATGTGCAAAGCAGAACCAGGTGAGGACAGCACTGCGTTCCTCTATAGGGAGATGTATTACATGTGTTTTCACTCCTCAAGCTCAACCTCTGATACTTACCCAGTGCTGCCTATTCTCATTCAGGTAATAGAGCTCTGCTATGCTATGTAATTAAATTGTCTCTGTTTGAATGTTAAAAATGAACTTATCTGGTTTCCCTATTAAACTAGCCAATGATTTATTGTCTGTCTTTGTCATGCATTTTATATGTATCATATTTAGAATGAGCCACAAGCACTGAAACAATAGCTGAATGGGACATGCTTAGCTTAGCCAGCCAGGAAAAAATTGTAGTGAAGCATGATGAGAGAAGAATTAACCAAAGAAAAAGGCTGATAATACCTACAAAATGGACAGTAATAATTGATGTTGCTGATGGCAGTTTCATAAGGAACCCTGGTGAGTCATTTAAAAAATTATAAGATTTTTAAAAATAATAATAATAATAAAGTGTATACAGTATATACAAAAACAACCCCATTATCACACTAGGTGCTAGAGGACACTAGGAGAAATACTACTGGACAAAAATATTGTAACAATTCTTAAATTTTATACTACATTAGTGGCACCTGTAAACCACAAATGTATTGATTCATGTGTGCACAAGTCTTTTGAATTATCCCACTGAAGAAGATATAGTCAAGCATGACCCCAGAAAGGTCCTAGGCTTATGCTTTCAACCAGACAAGCTCCACAATCTCTTACAACTGGACATTCCTTTGGAAAGAACTCGACAGCATGTATGAAATGAACTATAACAGGATTAAATATCAGAGCATCGAGACACTCTCACCCCAGCATGAATTACAGATATTATAACAGCTTGTAGCAGTTACTCTCAGGACTAGTCTTGTAAGCCAGACTTATGGCTAGATAATCAGATACCTTTCCACAATAAAAACCAGCTATTTTCACAGGAAGAGGCCATTTTGGTAACAACCAAGTACACTATGTGTAGTTTGTTCATCACACCAATATGTGCTTTTTAAACATCTCATTCCAGATTTAGTCCCTCTCTGCTGTTATAATAATCTCCACTCTTCTGGGAAGGCTTTCCACTAAATTTTTGAGCATGGCTGTGGGGATTTACTCATTCAGCCACAAGAGCATTAATGAGGTCAGGCACTGATGTTGATTGAGAAGGATTGGGGTAAAGTCGGTATTACAGTTCCACCCAAAGGTGTTCAGTGGGGTTCAGTGCAGCTCAAGTTCTTCCACATCAACCTTGGCAAACCATGTCTGCATGGATCTCAGTTTGTTCACAGGGGTATTGTCATGTTGGAACAGGTTTGGACCTCATAATTCCAGTGAGGGAAATAATAATTCTACAGCATACAGTGGCATAATTGTACCAACTTTGTGGTAGCCGTTTGTGGAAGACTCACATAGGTGTGTGATGGTCGAATGTCCATATACTTTTAGCCATATACTTTAGTGTATGAATGGTTCTGCACAGGAGCGTTTCTAGAGATTGATCGCTATCTTTGTATTTAAAAAAAAAAAGATTTCTTCTCCTTTTTGAACAGAGTGTATACCTAAACTATGTGTACACATACTGTAGGCATGCACTCCGTTCAAAAAGGAGAAGAATTCAGCTGGAACCTGAAATCCCATCACAATAATACAGAAGTGACTTTTGAAATAACCTGTATATATAACAGTAAATATATAAACATTTTCATTGCATTTAAAATCCAACCCTACCCTCCAATCCTAGTCCATCAGAGCCCCAAAAAACAAATTCATTATATTTTGTACACAAATACCTGACAATATACTGGAAGAGGCCACTGAAACTGTGAAATTAGCTTCTAAACCAGGGAGGGCCAATTGGGGTCCTGAAGGGCCACTGCACTGTCCTGCAGAGTTTATCTCCATCCCTAATCATGTACACCTGAAACATCTAACCAAAGTCTTGAAAATGGCAGGCAGGTGTGTTTGATTAGTATTTTTGCGAGTAAACTAACTAACTAGACCCCTAAATGAACAAATCACTTCAAAAGGCTTTCACCGATAATGACTAAATCACGTCATTTGTGGCAGAATGGCAAATTAGAAGAGATAAGCAAGCATTCTATTAGCAGCTAACAAGCTAATGTTATCAATCAAATCTGTGCCAAGTAAATTATGTCTGGACAATGGGATGATCTCATTTAACTAAATGCAAATCCACATACTACTCATTAGCACAGCGATAAGCATTAGCCTGGTAGTTACCACTCCTCAGCTACAATGTCGTATTATGAATTATCATGTGACTTCAAGTCGAGGTTTCCACTGGGAAAAGTAAAGGGAGGTGGCTTGTGCACCAGTAAAAAAGGGTCTAGTGACGTCTCTGATTCTGCATGTATTAAACAAAATAATTTTATTTTAATTAAACTTATTACTGTAAATGTTGCCATGAACCTTTTTCAAGCTAATGACTATAGTTTGCTCCCAAAAGTTTTCTGCAGCCTCAAACATTCTGAAGCTTGTTACTAGCTATGTGTACAAAACAGCCATGGACAGAGTATCTGAGTCTTGGACTAGTGCCAAATAAAATGTTACAACAGAAGTGTACCACAAAGCCAGAGGTGAACAATTTTTTTCAGATAAAAAAAAGCCTATGGCTTATTGGACAATTGGCTTGTGTGTGTCTGAAGTCACATTCTGTTTACATACTATATCCTTTTTATTGCATTTACATGACTTCTGACACCATCAGTTAAGAGCATATGTGTATGAGAGTGAGCACTGAGGTGTGGATCCCCATGGGTGTGTAACCATAGCAGTTGGTGTGTAATATCAGAGCTATGATACCCAATGCTTTGAAGGACCTTCATTCACTAAAATGAGAACGCCAATGTGAAACAAAAGAAAGAGAATCAAAAGGTACATGCATACTACAGATCTAAAGTGGAACAAACCTGACTTTTTATTTATTTTTTATTTTTTATTTATCTATATACGAAACAAATGTTTATGAACAGTGAACCAGATCTGTTTAAATATTTTAGACACTTTCTTTTGGGGCCTGGGTTGGGGTTGGATACAGAATTAAGATGCATGTTATTTGGAAAATGTCTGCATGTGAGGCCTTTGAGAGCAAAGGTCTGTTCACATTAATGACAGATATAGGTCACTAACAAACACTGATGTAAACCAGAAATCATTTCTGATCTGAGCAAATAAGACTTGTAAATGGTCATAGAGAGTGTTTTATTTTCTCCATTACACATGAATCTATGCCAAGCCCAATATGCTGTAGCCTGCCAAGCCATCCTCCACTTAGTCATAGTAGAACACAGGCATTATATCCACAATAAGATTAGAATTAAGACAAAGCACTAACTTAGACACAGTGCTGTTCATACTGTCAGTCCTTCAGTGAATAATTTGGCATATGAAAATGAATGTAAAGAAGCCCCGGCTGTTGCTTGAGCTGCATATGAAATCAGAAGTGCCCCATTCTGAAGCGTTCTGCCTTTTGAAGCCTGAAAGTCCCAGTGCTGCTTATCACATGCCTACCAGTAGAACAGGGCCTTGGCAGAAACTGGTACCAATCTCTTGTCGACTTTCAGGCCACGTTACCATGGCAGCCACTCTGAAAGGCGCTCAGTCAGGACCAAAAGGAATGATATTGTGAATTGGAATGGAATCAGAGTCCCAGGTTTTACACATTTCAAGTTTTGTACCTGAAGCGCTTCATTAGCATCTGCTGGACAAGGTGGGTTATGCAGTGCATGTGGTCCAGCACATTGCTAGTTGCAAATGTTTTGGAAGAACATAACTGTTTGATATGCAGCATAGTGTGGCTGTGATCATAGTGCACATGGGAGGAAATGAAGAACAGCTTTGTTTGGTGCTGCCCCACAGAGGAAAAAGGAGTGGATAAAAACTTGCTCCCTTTGTCCCAGTGTTTCTTCTTGCTCACCCCTCAACCCACAAAAGTCGCTCCATTTTGCAGCCTATTACTGAGAAGAAAAGAGGATGTACTCAATTTTTTTGGTTTAAATCAAACATGCATTTTGTCTTTATTCAGCTCTCTGATCTTGTCTAACACGTTCAGATTGCACGCAGCTTTGGAAACTACACATGACCCAAATTAGTGCACTGCTTTAATGATGAGGTGAGAAATGGCCCACTTCCAAGTGATCAGAGTGCAGGTTCAAAGCGGCGAGGCTGCCTGCTGTCGGAAATGCTAATGACGCTCAGTGAAAGAGAGAGAAAGCTGAACAGTTGCTCTGGATTGACAGGGGTGAATCAGTGGGTAGAGGTTACTGCAGGTTGGGTCCTCTAATTCACTGAGCTGCTCACACAAGTATATTAAGCAAGATTTCTCATCAGCTCAATCAGCTCCAGGCAGTATGCCATTTTACAGAGGATTTGCTTTAAGAAGAGGTTTGGGAGAGGCTGAGTTTTGGATATCCCACTCAGCCATGGCAAGGAAAGTACAGATTTGCATATCTTGCATGGCAAAAAAAATGAAACTGTTTCCTGCTTCCATGGCACTGATAAATTGTGATAAATTCCATGCACCTTGGATCACTGAATCATAAAAATCATCAGTGCTGAATTTCTGTGTAGTGACTCTATAAGTGCTGGGGGGTCAGCTGCAGTGCCCCTGCTTTGGGCCTGTGCCACACTACAGGGTGACTTAGAGAAATGCCAACACTGTACACATTTTGTGCTGAGAGGACATATTTTGATCCCCATGTTCTCTGTTAAAAATCTCCTCAGTCAGTAGAGAATATTAGTAATGTATAACGAATAAAGAATGAGAAACCCATAAGTATTTAAGCAACTGATTTAGATAGAAATCTGGAAGAGCTCTGAGGTCTTTCTAGCTTCAGAATATTTGCTCTGGTTCTCATGGTGCATTTTCAGGTCATTGAGGTTGCAGCTGCAGTTCATTCTCAAGTTTTGTTTATCTGTGTTGCGTATTAACCAATGTGTGTATACATGTGGTTAAAATGAAATGCAGTGCTCTTTGGTGCTTCCACTTTAGACTTAACTATGTTTATAGACTTGATTTAAGTCTTCTTTGCCACTTTAAAGAGCAAACTATTCTCACTATGGTAATGCTGTGTTCTTTTTTTTTCTTTCTTTTTTTTTTTTTTTATGAGAACCGTCGTTACAGCACTGGCTGTGATTTGCTGCAAGCATAACATCATCCCATATTTAAATCCTGCCAATAAAATGGAGCAATAAATAATAATAAAATTTATATATATATATATATATATATATATATATATATATATATATATATATATATGTATATATATATATATCACCCAACCATACTGTATATTAACAACTACAAGCTTAGTATGGCAAAGACTCAAGGACTTTCACTGCATATTATTTTGATTAAATTACTTGAAAAGGCAGTGCATGTCTGTTCTGTAGCATGGGTCTATAAATTGTGGGAAATCTCAGTGGACGTGTAAAGTGTTTCCCAACTCTCCACCACTTCTTTGTGATCCACTTTCAGCTGTTCTCATTAAAGCATCTTAACCAAAACAGTATATGGATACAGGGAACCATGGCTAGGGCACTACAATAGAAGCTCATATAAGACCAATTGTTGTTCTTACCTTTTTTTCTCCCTTATGATATCAGAACTGAAATGAGAAATTTCTACCCAACTATGAGATAAAACCTAGTACAAAGTTTTGTGTTTTTTTTTTTTCTCTGAGTATATGGGGTGTAATATTGCGCTGACTTCATGTTGCAATATTTCTCACCACATGTTATAGATATTGAATGTGAAAGCAATTAAATTCTATTTAATCCTGAAGTGTCTTCACTGGCATGGCTCGCTGTTCATAAAAATGTCTTCTCTGATCACATCTGATTGGCAAGGGCCATGAAACTAATGCTTTATATTCAAACAGGGATCCATAAATCAGTGTATAAACCACCAGGCAGGGTGGATGGTGTGAAGCGTTTAGAATGTCTGGCTTTAATTAACTGGTTAAGGTGAAAGAGAAAGAGGCAGGCTGGGGAGGTTTCAGGTGATAGACTGTGTTCATTAGCAACGTTCTGGCCAACAAAATCTGTGTAAAATCTGTAAGAAAATCTGTAAGGAACAAAAGCGATTCTGATGCCATAACCATTTTTCTGCTCAAAGTCTTAGAGATTAGCAGCGGTGAGAGCGTGCCGATCTGGCTGAAGGAAGCAGGCTGGCTGGTTGCTTTAGCTCAGAAGCTGCCAGTACAGTACATGAGGCTCGCTACTGTTGCCAGACTCTGGAGTGGAAAGACTGAGCATCGAGCAGCAATTTTAAGAATGCTACTAAACCTTTTATGTTCCCCGGAGACATACACCTGCGATTGTAGGAGAACAAGCAAGACCACCAGCTGTGGAAATTTTAAAGGCAATTTAATATTTTAGTCCCTGTGTACACCTCCACATCAGAAAAGTCTCGTTTGCTGTTGTGCAGTCTGGCCTGAGTGCATATTTTATTCTGTTTCACCCTTTGAGTATCTGGGTCAAGGTGAGCAGATTTATACAAAAGGCACTGAATTACATAAGGTTGGTTGGCATGCCAAATCATTTATTATTTTACCATGGCCACTTGGTAGCATTTTTATGTCCAAAGTGAGCGACGACATAACAGTGCACTTGCTTTAATAAAAAGTGTTTGTTTTTAACAACACCAGCACTATTATTAATTATCTCCATTAACAAACAATGCAATTAGACAAATATATTCTTTTAACTGCTTGTGAAAACCTTGTGAATGAAAGTTAAATATACAGAATTTGCCTGATTTAAAGAAATTGTGTGAAGCCATATATTTCATTTTAATGATCACACATGAATATGCTTATCAAAATGGTGTGTTGTCTTAACAGATGATACTTGTTACTGACACAGTTAGAAGTTTTTATATTATTGTTGCTCCTGTTTTCAGTAAACAATCTAAAAATGTTTTGTGGCTAAAATGAATAAACAAATGGTGCATTCTTGCCAAAGAGTTATACTTTGGTAGGTCTGTACCACGCTGTCTATATCTATTGATTTAAAATCCCTCAGTGAATTCAAACTTGGAACATTCTGTATAAGTATATTGATTTTGTATATTGCTATTCTTGTTGCAGACTTATTGGATTTGTATGTTTTTATGTTTGTTTTATTAAATAAGACATGTCTACAATCCTATAAGAACTGATGCTTAGAATACTGCTACATTGTACAGCCAAAAGTTTGTGGACAGCTGACCATAACACCCATATGTGCTTGCTGAACATCCATTCCAGATTTACTCTCTCTTTGCTATAATAACCTCCACTCTTCTGGGAAGACTTTCCAATAGATTTTGGAGCATGGTTATGAGGATTTGCCCATTCAGACAAAAGAGCAGGTCTGGGGCATGATCAGGATACCAGTTCATCTCAAAGGTGTTCAGTGGGGTAGAGGTCAGGGCTCTGTGCAGGCCACTTGAGTTCCTCTACACCAATATTGGCAAGCCATGTATTTAAGGAGCTCGCGTTGTGCACAGGTGTTTTGTCATGCTGGTACAGGTTTGGGCCTCTTATTTCCAGTGAAAGGAAATTGTGACACTCTACAATTACATGCTTTCCAACCTTGTCTGGGGAAGACACATATAGGGTGTGATAGGCAGGTGTCCACAAACATTTGGCCATATAATGTATATAGGGAACTGATTTGAACCAAGAATCCTCAACGTATTTCAACGCTACTTGCTTCTTTATAACTGAAATTTAAATACCACCTGCTAACACAGATTGCACAGTACAGATGCAGGTCACACAGGTCTTTAAGTATATGTGAGTCACTGACCTTATATGTGTGTGTTCTTCTATGCTAAAAACATCAAGTGCATGTTGATGAAATTAAAAAATGACTTGCTGAAGGGCATAATCCTTTAATAACTTTTCCTTAACTAGACTATACTTCCCAGTGGTTACCAACCATTATCCTTGTACATTGCAATTCCATTATTGCTGTACATCTGGAAAGGTTTACAGTTTGGATGTTTTGTATGCTTTTCGTGGCCCTTTTAATCATAATTGTTGACAGAAGCCCCCTCTTTACATTAGGTAAACAGCCTGAAATTATGACTGAATGTTTCACATCCTTCCTCCTGTTAAAGGTTCTCTGTACGTGTAGAGTTATTAATGAGACCTGTGTTTGTTTTGCTGGGCTTTCTACAGTCCTGGTGGATTCTGAAGGGTGCGGGCGGGTGTATGATTCTGACTTTGTATGTCGTTGCAGTCATGAAGTTGGTTCTCTGCACACAGATGGTTTGTTTCAAATGACGTGGAGTGATCTCTGTGCCCTCACCTGCTTTCACTAAGGTGACAAATTAGGCAGCTAAAATTACACATCTCTGGAGCTTTGTGTGTGGGTGTGTGTGTATGTGTGTGTGTGCATTACAACCTGTTGTTTTCCTCTCCTCTGTCTCCACTGAATGTGTTAAGGGGATATATCCTTTTCCTTCTGCAACTGAGGGATGAAACTCTGATATCGGAGGCAGTATAAGCTGACATCTTTACATACCAGGCTTAGTAATGGTGAGATTGGAAGGCAGATCGTTTACAGAATGAATTATGAATGGCTCACTGCAGAGAGGGCTTGGCCGGTTGTGAAGAAAGCCCATTGCAAGGTTGAGCTGAGCTGATTCAGGTATGCATAGCTGAGATATACGAGATCACACGTCGTTCTGCCGACTGACTCTAAAACAATGAAAGTGTAGTCGCCTGTTGCATTATGACTTCTACTGCTTGTCCCTGCCCTCTTTCAATCTCTGCCTACAGATAACCCCTTTCACAGACACACAATCGCTCTGCAAGTCTTTCTATCTCTGGACTGAAATAGCTCGCAAATTCCACCAAACTACCAGTGAACTGGAAAAAGTGTGCGTCTGGAGATGAAAGGCTTCACATGCGCTGCCTACACACTCAGACACTTGCAACACCTTCCCGCGACAGCACACATACCAGAATCACAGCAGGTCTCTTCCTTTTCTCTTCCTCTCTCTATATCTCTATCACATTCTCTCTTTGCCTCTCTCTCCACATCACTGATGCCTGATTCCTTAATGCTGTCTGAGTGAAGCTAATGCTGCTAATGCTGCCTGGGAACAAGCGCTGGCCTGAGTCTGGGCATTACAGAATCTCAGCCCAAGCGCCACAGACAGACACACACACACACACACATGCACACACATGAACGAGGGGACTGAAAATTGATACGGACTGTAATTCAGGCTAATTGCTTCCCATTTACTCATGCGAAGATAAAAATAGCAAGATCTCCATAATGAAGGTGTGCAGATTGCCAGTTTGATGTGGCTAGTAGACTCTAGCCTGGGCACACGCACACACTCCTCCTCCTAACACACGGCACATGCTTCCCAACATTTGTTAATTGATTGGTGTGAGTATTTGAAGAAATACAGGGATCTACAGAAGGGTCACTCTTGTTGTTTTTAACACCTAACTGCAACCTGCATCACATCTGCAAGCCCGCCACTGGTCAGCTGACACAACCTCCCAGTCACAGCTAAGACATGAATGACCTAGCATTGGGATAAAGCTCTACTGCCAAATATGTATGTAGTAATGCTGTTACTACACATTAATTACACATTATGAAACCAGGCATTCACACACTCTTTTGTGGGATTAAATTGAAGCCAAGTCCAGGCTTTCATGTATACAATGATCATATATATATATGCACATGCACACACACACACACACACACACACACACACACACACACACACACACACACACAGACAAAATTCACAATAAAAGGTCTTTTGCTTTTGAAAATTCACCCATTCACACCATACACCTGATTGTAGATTTCAATACTGACAGCATATTAGCTGCTTTCAAAGAAATCAGTCAGGCTGAAGGAATTATACAAGCAGCTACACTATGTAACACATCAAGGAATGTGAGGAACATTCACAATGTGTAATAAGCATATGTGTTAGATTTGTGAGAGCCAGCAACACACAGACCTCAACGCTAGTGTAGCAATACATGTCACATACAGGAATAATCATGAATATATTACCCAATCATTTTATCCTTACAAATTCTGGCTCCCTTCTGTCAAAGAATTGACAGCATTCTCATCAAGATGAGAAAAAGAAAAGAAGAAGAAAAAAAACCCAAGAATACACAACAACATGCAAACCTCTGCAGTGCAGTACAGTGTACAGCCCAGGTGCTGTTTCTCCTCCTCTCCCAAGCCACAGAAAGCTAACTACACTGGGTAACTGATCATCTACAGCTGCCTCTAGCCGAGCTGAACGCTAACAGCATATAGACAGAGCAAGAGAGTGAGAGAGAGTGAGAGAGAGAGAGAGCGAGAGAGAGAAAGAGAGAGAGAGAGTGTGAGAGAGAGAGAGAGAGAGAGAGAGAGAAAAAAAATAGACGAGCATAGGGAGGCTCCAGGCAACAGCCTGCATGCTCTTTGACTTACCAGCATGGGCTGAACACAGCAGAGAAAGCAGCAGCACAATCACCAGCGTCAGGATCTTCACATTCATTTCTGCTCTCCCCTCCGTCTCTCCTCTAGTCGTGAGCTGATATACTGTAGTGGTGTGTGTGTGTGTGTGTGTGTGTGTGTGTGTGTGTGTGTGTATGTGTGTAGAAGCGAGGAAGAGGAAGGGTGGGTGAGCTCGAGAAAGGGAGAGATACTGTTTGCTCCTGCGCGTGTGGCTGTGTGTGTGTGTGTGTGTGTGTGTGTGTGTGTGTGTGTGTGTGTGTGTGTGTGTGTGTCTGTGTGTGCTGTTTGTGTGTGTGAATGGGCTGTGTGAATGTGTTTGTATATCAGTGCCACTCTAAGACTGAGGGCAGGTCTCGGTTGGAGCTCTCCCACAGAGATGTGCACGGTTTCTTTCTTCCTCCTCCTCCTAGAATAGGAGAGCTGCAGTGTGCGCCAAGTTCAGTAAAGCTGTGAAGGCAGTCAGTCTGTGGCAGGTTTACATATGGTGGATGTTTGCTTAGAGTGGCTTCACTCGATCATGTGTCTTATATAACTGACTCCAGGGGTCACACAAAAAAGAAGGCCTCTCCCACTTACACCCCTCCACCCCTCATGTCAGCCCTCCCACTGAAAAACAGAGGACGAGGGGGGTAGAAGAGGAAGATGGGTCATGGAGGTTTATGGTAATAACCCAACAGATGCTCCTGTTTCAAACTCAGACAATTGGTGCACATCGGTGCATAATGAACCTGTAGGTTAGTTGATGACAGAAGACCTTATTTAGACAGCTACATTTACCTGGGGGGATATTTTTCTCACCACTCCCTACATACCTGATCACACATCTGGCATTTTATATAGTGTACTGGGTTTTTTTTTTGTTTGTTTGTTTGTTTGTTTGTTTGTTTGTTTGTTTGTTTTGCCATCAGTACAACTGAATCAGATTCACCATTTAGACTCTGAGAGGTTTATACTGTTTCTGAGTCATTTGTTGTTGTTTCTTTTCTATAAATGTTCATTAATTTAGTCAACAGAGCAGAAAACTCTGAATGAGAAGACAGAAATTCATACCAGAATTGGTAACACTTTTCTTTAAGGTCTATCCATAAATAATTCTATTGAATACATGCACTAACACAGACCTTGTGAACCTCCAATCCGAAACTAAAACCTAAGATATGCTCCATTATACATACAAATGAAATATACACATTATTACACATATGGTCTGAACATTTATATTTTTGTCTTCTAAAATCACCTCTAAAGTAAAATAAACTCTAAGTTAGCCTTATTAACTACTCTTATTAGCATATGTCACTATGTGCTTGAGTGCATCAATTTTTATAACATCACCCCAATAAAGTGGGTTGATTTTGATTATGTTGTCTCAAAGCAACTTGTAAGTGTCACTGGTTTCAAATTCTGAATTTTGACATTAGAATATAGTAAGACTGTACCAAAATACCTGAACATACCTGAGCATCATCCTATTATCCTGAAAGTTGAGATAGCCTACAATGTATACTTAAAAACTGTCAAAATTCTACCATTAGTTTTCCCTTAGTCTCCCCATTATTGATATCTATTCATATTTGACTCAGTTGGCTGTCAAAGAGCTTCATTATTTCATGATGTATTAAGGATTAGTACATGCATAAATTCATCATAATGGAAGCAGAATTAATTTATGCATATTCATGGAATTTATAGTAGTGTTACCTTTCTATTTGTAGTTACTAAATTTTGTTTTCTTAATCCTGTGAATTAGTATGCACCAATTATTTTATGTCTTATGTTGAATTGTGAAAGTAGTTTAAAGTGGTTAAAAAGGACCATTTTTCTAATGTAATGCAGTGGATGGCATTGGGCATGATACAAATTAAAATTCCAAAATATTCCAAAAAATGATGTGCTGTTGTTTTCCCACAATTTTCCAACATGCTCTCATAAGAAATTTGTAAGAATTCAGAAACATTATTGCAATTACTTAGAAAAAAAGATAAGAAAGCAAACCCCAGAGAGTAAAGTTGGTGAAGCACTTAAAAAACAATTAAGCTCTTGCTGAATTGACAGAAAGCAATGATGGATGGATTGTATTTGTCATGTAAAACACAAAGCATCCCCATTGTAAGGATGTTCCTGAAAGTCATTTAACTCACTCAAGCCCTGAGTTCAGGGTCCATGGTCCTGCACCCTCTACACACTGTGCAGTCATTGTTTTTTATGAGTCACCTGCCCCAGGGCAAATATGTCCCCATCACCCTCTTCAGACCTACCAACATAAGCACCTTCCATTTTTAAATGGCCCACTTGAAATGGTCACTTCTCATGAAGTAATCTGTTCGCTCTGCAAGTGGTTAAGTCTCAGTTTAAAGGTGCTTATCCTCCCTAGACCCCACCCCCTTTTTTTTTTGTCTCTCAGATAATTCGCTAATGTACACTGACCAGGTACTGTTCATGACTGTCATCCATGCTGCTTTACATCATCACAAATATGCATGGCATGTTGCATGTGTAGATGCAAGTCAACAGACTGAGTTGGTTATTTAAAGCTGCCTTAGTTCTTTGTTATGCATGAGAGAATGTTGATTGACATCATGTTTTTTGCCTACTGTGTGGCAAGTGAAATTGGGCAGGAACAAAGATTTTGCATCTGGATGAAGTTAAATAGCAGAATGATATTAGCACATCTATATGGTGTATGGCATCAGATTTCTACTGCACACAGTTCCTGCATTTCAGCTTTTAAGCCACGACAGCTTAGAATTAGATATCGCATAAAACTGCCAGGCTGTAATGATACCCAGTTTTCTCAGGTTTCGGGGAATACCCTCAGTTATCTACACTGAGTGAAATACATATTCAGCTGGATGAGTAACAATCAATGTTCTAGCCATAAAACTTCTTCACTTAATTTGGGTTATGTTTTAGGTCACTGTCCTGTTAAAGCAACATTCATTGAGTTTGATGGCATTTTTTTTTTTTTAAATTTATATAGCGCTTTTTACAATGGTACATTGTCTCAAAGCAGCTTTACAGAAATATCATTTTTACATTTACAAGCGACTTACTAATGAGACCACATTCACACACCAATGGTAGCAGAGCTGCCATGCAAGGTGCTAGCTTGCCATTGGGGGCAACTTAGGGTTCAGTGTCTTGCCCAAGGACACTTCGGCATGGGATCACCCGGGCCGGGATTCGAACCACCAACCCCACGGTTGGTGGATTAGTGGACAACCCGCTCTACCGACTGAGCCACAGCCGCCCCGCATTTGGTTGGTTCTGAGCAGTGAACGTGTTTCTCTAAAATAATAGTAAAAATTATAAACATATCTTGTTTCTGTTGTCACATTGTCAGAAAAAAACAAGTGAACCAGCCACACAGGCCAATAATGTAATGTCTTACAAATGAAATGCTGTGCTTTGGATCATGTTTATAGCTTTTGTAGCCATTCAGGCCATTCTGAGATGCATTTCTGCTCACCAAAGTTGTAAAGACTGTTTATTTGAGGTACTGTAGACTTCTGTAATTCTCCTCTGAGCTCTCTCATCAACGAGGTGTTTCAGCCTGCAGACCCTATGCTCCCAGGATGCTTTTTGTTTTTCACACCATTCTGTATAAACTCTAGAGACTGTTGTGTGTGAAAAGCAGATCAGTAGTTTCTGAAATACTCGAACCAGCCCATCTGACACCAACAACCATGCCACGGTCAGAGTCACAGGAATCACACTTTTTCTTCCTTCTGATGTTTGATGTGAACATTAACTGAAGCTCTTCACCTGTATCTATCTGCATGATTGTATGCGTTGTGTTGCTGCAAATAATTGGCTGGTTGAATAACTGCATAAATGATGAGATGTACAGGTGTTCCTACTAAAGTGAAAGGTGAGTGTGTATAAAATCAATAAATAAAAAACATTATAATTATAGATCAGAACATTGCGTCAATAAAAATTAAGAGTATTAATTCCAATTAAATATGTCAATATTAAGCCAGTGTATTTTCCCTTATGTTATGGTTAACCTGATATTGATGTACATATTTAAGCTGACATTCTATACTTTACTTTCTATTTCATTTCAGTTCCATTACTCATCTAATTCAATTTGTCTGGAGTCCAAAGCCAAAACAACACAAATTGTATTATTGCTCAATTACCTTCTGGCTGCAAAATAAAACTATTAAAAACTTCAACGTTAAAACAATAAATAATGCATTTTCAACAAACAAAGTATAATTTCACTAAATTCACAGGTATTAATTTTCCTCTGGTCATAATTGTTTTAATACCCTTTGTAAAGAGACATTTTAAAATATGTTTTATATTCTGAAGTAGACTGCAAAGTCAAAACATTTGCATCACATTCATATACACCTGATGTAAAGTTTTGAAGAGGCTTTCGGGTAGTGAGGTGGGGGTTTTTCCACCCCAGTATCCTTGCATCTGTTTTTTGATACTAACGGATGATCTGCTATGATGGCATTGAATTCCTATGGCATTTCTTCGGAAGTGGCCTTGTTCATCCGGAACCCATGGACCCTGCACAAGCTGGTATTTCAAAGTGTTGGGATCTGACACAGGAAGCACTTGGATGTTTACAGGAAGTTCTTTCAATAAAGGAATGCTATACATGCTGCATGCCAACTACCACTGACGACATTTGAGGTCTCAAGTTAGCTGCCTTAAATTCAAATCAATTCAGTATATTATTTGTGCATTTAAATTTAGTTGCACACGTTTCTTCCATCATCTGATCATGTTGCTTGTAGGAAACAAAGATGACTCCTACTCAGGGCATGCTTATGAACAATATTAATCACTCCACAGGTGGTTTTTCATCCCGGGCTAAAAAAAGGTCTCTTATCTGACATGTTATTTGCCTGCTTTCATGAGTAATAACCTTCCTGTTTATTATACACATCTTAATTACCAGACTCAAATACACTGACAAAAATAAGCAGGTGGATGTTTGTTGCAGTTGGTAAGAAATCAAGTAGGTTGAATATTATGAAGAATGGTATGAAGAGAGGTAAATGTCACCACTGGTGTTTCTCCTGAGCTGTACATTC
Organism: Noturus placidus; assembly: GCA_022414735.1. Lineage (NCBI taxonomy): Eukaryota > Metazoa > Chordata > Actinopteri > Siluriformes > Ictaluridae > Noturus > Noturus placidus. The sequence goes on from JAFFST010048816.1 coordinate 193,974, forward strand.
TACAAGTCTTTCCCTCCATATGCAATACTAGCATTGAAATATGTGACTGAGTTGTGAGTTAGTGGAAAAAGTTTCATTTTATAGTTTTAAACAACTAGGAGGTTGTTTCTGATGTCAGACTAAAATCTACTAAGCAGTGTTCTTATGAAAAAAGTCCAAAAGTCGCAATATTTTTTATTCTCATGATTGCACATTCATCATCATACCTATTTGTCTAAAAGTCATGTAATCCCAACTATTCCAGAGTTGTGATTTTGTGTGCTTGTCGTCATGATGCTATTTTTTGTTCTGTTTGTATTATGACTAATACGATTGGAGCAAATTTACTACACAGGAGGAACTTCTAGGACATTCTTCAAGCTGTCTCAGCCAATTATCTCTATGAACATTTTCCCCAGTGTTGCTTGACTGCGCAGCAGCTGTCTCCATAATCCAGGTTATCCGCCCCATGAGCTAGAGAGTGGTAACTTAGGGTAACATATGAGGTTTGACAGTTTAGGGCGCCATTGTTTAAATGGGGCCAAAGTAACCCACAGCTACTCATTCATTCATGGACAATGCAAGGACTGAAAAAGGTAACAGCAGTTCCCACCTGCACAAGTGAAGTTTACTGATACCTTCTGTACCCATTCATTTCGAGTTCACGCTTTCTACATTGATGATATAAAGGATGAATTCTTCTATCAACCTGGTGGTTGCATGTTAAGAGAGCTGTTTTTGCTCAGTGGCCCTGTTTGAATAGAGTAAGTCAATCCCACATGTACCCTCATAATATCAAGCCTTACTGTACAGTAGGTGCCTAAAGCCAACAAACATAGAAAGGCTTTGAATTCTTTGTACATTCAGCGTGTAATCAGACGTACAGATCTCTACAGAGGTGACAGATGATCCAAGTGATCTTGATGCTAGTTACCCTGCCTGTGTGTCACAAAGTGGATTGGATCTGGGCCATGTGTACAGGAGATATCCTCTGAAGCTTTGCTTTTCATCCCAACGTTCTGCATCCAAGCATGAACAGGAGTGGACTAGTGCTAACTGGCCATCTATGCTTCCTCTCAGGTTTTTGGACAGCTTTTATTTTATTCTTTCACACCCCAAGAAGAGCCGAGCTATGTTGTTAATCCAGATCGAGAGTTCATTTTATTGTGTGCGCAAGATTAAAGGAAGTCAAAACAAATTAAATGGTCAAAGAGAAGTAGCCAAAGCCAGTCCTCCTTTTTATGCAGCTGTTCGCATGTGTTGCACTTATCAGAATTTCAATCAGTTGCATGTGGTTTGGAAACAGCCTGCTTGATGCTGGATGCTGGCAGCAAATTCTGAGGGCTAAAGAGTGTGGGGTTAACTTGAGGGAGTGCTGTAACTTGACAGATTTAAGGGTTGTTTTTGTGGGTTGCAAACTTTGCCTGTTCCTCACTAAACATTTTAAATTTTTATTAATTCCCTATGTGCTCTGAGCGTACTGTAAATCTGTGTTGTAGATCAGTGTTATAAAGAATAGCAGATTTTCTCTGTGTTACTATCAGTGTGTACAGTCTGAAACAGATACAGAACTGTGCTAGTAGTATGGTAGCTTGTTACCGGATATTGACAGTCTTTAAATGATCCTTTTCCTGTGCCTTACAGTCACTGTTTATAAATTTGCAATTACCGTAAACGTGTACTTCTTTCACATCCATGTGTTATATCTGCTACACTGAGGATTTTTGCAGGATGTTATTGCTATGATGCTTTCCAGACAAGGTGAACGAAGGCGGAGTAACAGCATAAAAAAGACATGCTTTTACAGTGCAAGCCTCTGTAAATACAAAAATCCATTTCCACTTTGGGGATTTGTTGGGGATTTTGTTTTTCCCTCTCTTACCCATAAAAAAAAAGAAAACAGTCTTAATGATTTTGATTCTTCCTCTCTAGAAGTAGCTCTGAGTTTTAAAAGTGAGAAATGAAGCTGAGTGGTTGAAACTCACTTATATGAATAGGAAATAAAAAGCCTCCATAAAAGCTATGCTGGAGTGGCAGCGTTTTGAACCAAGTCTTCTTTGTTTCTTATCTCTGTGAAATTTGCCTTTCATGTGCTGACACCTTCCTTATTATAAATTCTCTTTGCTCTGTCTGGGAAGAATAACATAACAATTCATGCTACTATATGTAGCGTTTCCATGGTTTGCCGAGCAGTAAATGTAATTTATATACTGTCGCATAAAAGCCAATAGCAATGGTTTTTGTAGCACTTTTTGTCCAGCTGCATATTGTTATCAGCTGAAAGGGAAATGGCAAAAAAAAAAACAAAAAAAAAAACGACACATTAATGACCCCCAGTCTATAATGGCTAGCACTGAAGCCAGAATATCCATACCATAAATCATTTCTTTTTGGTAAGGGCAGTCTTGGTCCCCACCTGTTTGGGGGAGTTTGCCTTCAGGTCATTTTTCAACATGAGATCAGGGACCCATTAGGAATCAGTTCACTCGTGAGTGCAAAAATGGATGGAAAACACCTGAAATTTCTCCCTCCTGCTTGTTAATGCCTGAGAGAGCAGAAGAAAGTTGGATTTCTTGATGTGCAAAGAAACCCCATCTTTAAACAATAGGGGGGGAAATAATCAGCTTGTCAAGGTTAAGTATATATTATGATCATCATTCTACATTCACTTTGAAATGTAATGATCCCCTATGGTGCATTTTATCCTATATGAAGACTTTAATTGGGTTAATGGATTTTAGTTATTGGGATGATGAAAAACAGTTTAGAGGCAAGAAAGAAAGAAAGAAAGAAAGAAAGAAAGAACCAAAGAAAGAGAAAAAGAGGGAGAAGGGGGAAATTGAGCCAGTAAAGGATGTGCTGCCCTTTGTGTCTCTGGCATGTTGATAAATTGGCTTCTCTAGAGAAACCAGTTACTTTTATACTTTGCCATAGACTCTATTTGTACCATAGCAACTAGACTTTTGAAGTATAGTACACAACAGTAAAACTTGGCTGACACAGTTAACAAATAAAACATGGTTCTAATATTTATTAAACTGTTTTCTCATCTCAGTATTTTTTACACCAGCTCAAACACATTCACATGCAGTGTGCATTCAGTAAAATTAGATGGGTTATTTGTATTGTAATTTTCATCAAACTGTTTTGCATTAAAATATTTTGCCAGCAGTTTCATTTAATTTTCACATATATTTAGCACCTCTCAGAGCAATTAAGAGAATTAAATTTATCTGCACAGTTCGATTACATTTTTTATTATTATGATTTTGTTTTGCAGTGAATAATCAGTAAATTAATCAGTTGACTTCAACTCAAGAGCTGAAGGCAGTTTGCCAGGATGTACTACAAAAGCATGCATATTTATTACTGAAAGTACCTTAGTCCCATGACTGACTTTACAATAAGCTGTTTATTCAGTGAAAGTCTTTTTGTAATTTAAGATATCCTAGACAAAATCTAAACAAAAATCCTGTACATAAGTCCGATAAAAAAAAAATATTTATCAGTTGAAATCAGGGAGCATGTCAGTGCAGTGTTTAGTTGGGGTTCAATTTTGATCTCTTTGTGCAGAGCTTTGCATGTTCTCCCAGTATCCAGATACTCCCAAACTGGGCCAATTGGTGGATTGGCAAATCTAAATTGCCACTGTATGCAAATATATCCTGTCCCGGATGTGTTCTGGCCTTCTGACCAGTGTTCCTGGAATCGGCACAAGATCCACTATAACCCTGACCAGGATATAGATTTTCAAGTGAAGCTCATAATGACAGAATCATACACAAGTGAGTCTGGTCTGATCCACACCTACTCAACATTGTGGACTGTTATACTAAACATTACTGTTATTGTTTTAGGTCTGCCATTAGTTATGAGTGTAGATATATCACACCCTCTCTTCGCTGATCCAGTTACACTAGATGATCCATGTTTGTGCATTATTATTTTGGGGTGGCTGTGGCTCAGTCGGTAGAGCGGGTTGTCCACTAATCCACTAACCGTGGGGTTGGTGGTTCGAATCCCGGCCCGGGTGATCCCATGCCGAAGTGTCCTTGGGCAAGACACTGAACCCTAAGTTGCCCCCAATGGCAAGCTAGCGCCTTGCATGGCAGCTCTGCTCCCATTGGTGTGTGAATGTGCTCTCATTAGTAAGTCGCTTGTAAATGTAAAAATGATATTTCTGTAAAGCTGCTTTGAGACAATGTACCATTGTAAAAAGTGCTATATAAATTATTATTATTATTATTATTATTATTTGTTCTTACAGTACTTAATGGACTGGACCCCTTCTGATCTGCTTTACAGTGCCTTCTAGGTGTCTGAGGTAATTCAACCATTTCCTTCTCACTGTTGCGTGTTCATGGAAACACTGCCTATTATTTCTCTGCCTGGCAATGCAGGAATATGTGTCCTTTTAGCTCAGCAAATCTATTCATCCTCTTCCTCAACCATGAGCTACAAGTTTTTTGGGACATTTGGGTATGACAACAGTATTTTAATACAAATTACGTTATTGATATACAATCTGGGCCATAATTGTCTGTATTTATTGTAAGAGTAGTCCAGGTAACATACATGTACTGCATGATGACTTCTGTCTACTGAGTTATAGACTGGACTTTTGCTGTGAATGACTCTTCAGCTGTGCAACCATTATGCCCTGGTTGTTGTGTAGTCACTGTTATTTATACTCCATGTGTCCAAGCATACATCCTTGAACTCTGTGGGCAATGGTACTTAGGCCTTAGACTTGCTTAAAGTTATTCTAGATGATAGCAGCAGGAAACTGACAGCCATAAATGACCAAGAAGAAGTGGAGGAAGGATGGCATTATTATCACATTAAAAAAACTCAATACTGCCCTGTCCAGGCAACAACTGTGGGTGCTGAGACGAAGCTCTCTGACATGGTAGTACATTCTCTACACTTATCATCACCTCAGGTCTGCCAGATTTGAGCCAGCCATCAGGACACATGCAGTACTGTTCATGCTCACTTTTCTATTTTAACGTTCTGATTAGACAAAAACATTTTTATTGTAGAAGGTGGTTCTCTCACTGCAATAAGATTGGAATGAGTTATATGATAAGCACTGAGTAATCTGATGTACAAAAGAAAGGAACAGACCTCAGGCCTCAAAAGTTTTCTAAACACTACTTTTAAGTTTTTGAGACAATTCATGAATAGTGTTAAGGGATTTCATTTCACTCTAGTCTGTGTGAACGTAGCAGTCACTTTTTTAGTGTTTGGCTGCTCTTCATAAAGAACCTGGTCTGAGCACATTTTCACTGCTAGTGATTTACCATGATACAGCACATAAAATATTCAATTAAATCCTGTACAATTTGTTCAATATACTGTAACTAACATTCCTAAAAACTTCTAGCTGGAAAACTCTCTGAGAGGGAATCCCTCTGTTGTAGTGCCCTGGCTAAATTCTTATGGCAGTAGTAGTTCATTCATCTTTAGTAAGCACTTTATTCTGGTCAGGGTGGATCTGGAATCTATCCCAGAAACACTAGGTGTGAGGCATCAATAAACAAGAACGCAGGGAGAACATGCACAGAATCTCCACCGAGCATGCTGCCCAGCTGTAATACATTTACCATTAAACTTAAAATGCCATTATTGCTGTACTACAGTCATTACTGAATGGTAACTTCACTGCTGTATATTTACTGTACATGCAAGTATATTCCAAAATTAACATAATATTCATTGACTGTCTATAAACATGCGCAACTAATTCAAACTAATTTGCAAATAGATTTATGATGCTATTTAAGAAACAGCTGTAAATATGTATGCCATAAACACAAGCATTACAAGTATACTGTATAAAAAGGTTTATTTGTGTAGATTTTTTAAATTATTTTTATGTCAATTTTAAATACAAAATCTACAACCAAAATTCCAATAAAATTGGGATGCTGTGTTAAATGTACAAAAAACCAGAATGCAATGATTTGCAAATCTTATAAATCTATCTGTTATTCCTTTCTGAGTCTTTCCAAAGTAAAGATGGGTAGAGGTGCACCAGTCTGCAAAAACTGCATCTACAATTGCGTGGAACAATTTCAGAATAATGTTCCTCAACATAATTGCAAAGACTATGAATATCTTATCATCTACAGTACATAATATTATCAAAAGATTCTGAGAATTTGGAGAAATCTCTGTGTGCCAGAGACAAGGGTGAACATCAATATTGCATGCCCATGATCTTCGGGCCCTCAGGCAGCACTGCATTAAAAACAGGCATGAGTCTGTAATAGAAATCACTGCATGGGCTCAGAAACACCTCCAGAACCCATTGTCTGAGAACACAGTTCACCGTGTCATCCACAAATGATGGTTAAAGCTCTATCATGCATGTTCATATGTGAACATGATCCCGAAATGCTGCCATCTTCTCTGGGCCAAAGCTCATTTAAAATGGATGGGGCAAAGTGGAAAACTGTTCTGTGGTTAGATGAATCGAAATTTGAATTTCCTTTTGTAAACCATGGACCTCTAAACTAAAGTGCATTAGTGCCTATGCAGCTTACACATCTGGAAAGGCACCATCAATGCTGAAAGGTACAGTGCCTTGCGAAAGTATTCGGCCCCCTTGAACTGTTCGACCTTTTGCCACATTTCAGGCCTCAAACATAAAGATATAAAACTGTAATTTTTTGTGAAGAATCAACAACAGGTGGGACACAATCATGAAGTGGAACGAAATTTATTGGATATTTCAAACTTTTTCAACAAATAAAAAACTGAAAAATTGGGCGAGCAAAATTATTCAGCCTCTTTACTTTCAGTGCAGCAAACTCTCTCCGGAAGTTCAGTGAGGATCTCTGAATGATCCAATGTTGACCTAAATGTCTAATGTTGATAAATAGAATCCACCTGTGTGTAATCAAGTCTCCGTATAAATGCACCTGCTCTGTGATAGTCTCAGAGGTCCGTTTAAAGCACAGGTAGCATCATGAAGAACAAGGAACACACCAGGAAGGTCCGAGATACTGTTGTGGAGAAGTTTAAAGCCGGATTTGGATACAGAAAGATTTCCCAAGCTTTAAACATCCCAAGGAGCACTGTGCAAATGATAATATTGAAATGAAAGGAGTATCAGACCACTGCAAATCTACCAAGACCCAGCCGTCCCTCTAAACTTTCAGCTCATACAAGGAGAAGACTGATCAGAGATGCAGCCAATAGGCCCATGATCACTCTGGATGACCTGCAGAGATCTACAGCTGAGGTGGGAGACTCTGTCCATAGGGCAACAATCAGTCGTATACTGCACAAATCTGGCCTTTATGGAAGAGTGCAAAGAAAGCCATTTCTCAAAGATATCCATAAAAAGTGTCATTTAAAGTTTGCCACAAGCCACCTGGGAGACACACCAAACATGTGGAAGAAGGTGCTCAAACTTTTTG